>CAUDMG010000234.1:270000-357500 GCA_958450375.1 Homarus gammarus
TGACTGAAGACGTCTGAAATAATCCTTGGCCAAACTGCTGGCTCCTTCATTTACATATTCAAATTGTGACAGTACACAGCTCTTTTTTATTGTGTTTTTCCTTCGTACGAGACATGGTGTCGGGGGTGGCTGTGGGATATACTCTACACCATCTCCCTCACTTTTCATGTCTTTCAAGTTTTTTATCTGATTAATTTTCCTCTTGTATTTGGTTCAGTGTGGAAATGATTTTATTAATAGTCCTAAGCATCCAGGGTTCAACTGAACTCTAGACACCCCGGGGTAAACTGAACTCTAGACACCCCGGGGTAAACTGGACTCTAGACACCCCGGGGTAAACTGAACTCTAGACACCCCGGGGTAAACTGAACTCTAGACACCCCGGGGTAAACTGAACTCTAGACACCCCGGGGTAAACTGAACTCTAGACACCCCGGAGTAAACTGAACTCTAGACACCCCGGGGTAAACTGAACTCTAGACACCCCGGAGTAAACTGAACTCTAGACATCCCGGGGTAAACTGAACTCTAGACACCCCGGGGTAAACTGAACTCTAGACACCCCGGGGTAAACTGAACTCTAGACACCCCGGGGTAAACTGAACTCTAGACACCCCGGGGTAAACTGGACTTTAGGCACTCAAAGGGATCAACTGTACTTTAGACACCCCGGGAGATCAACTTCTCTATAGTGATGTTGCCTGTATTTTTTGGAGTGACCTTCAGTATCGCCTATGTAATGGTATTTTATGTTTACTTAATAAGATTCCTATGAAACTTCAATACCCATTTCTACTGTTTCTCTCTGATCCTCATCGTCCATCAAGATTACAAAAGACTCGATTTAAGTCCTTGGTGGTGTCCTTCAGTCAGTCTGTTGCCGTAGTGCGTAATGCCATCGATTTTTCTTGTCATCCGAGTCTTGAAAAAAACCCAGAGGTTTCTGCCATCTTTTAATTGAAATTTTAGCATTTATGATTTTTTTTGTTGCGTAAGCCATTTTTTTTTATTAAAGGCTTGTATTTTCATTCCGGGGTTTTCTAATAATAATAATGATAATAATAATAATAATAATAATAATAATAAAAACAATAAGAGGGAGGAAGGGTGAGCCTGGCCGACCCAACTCACCACAACACAGAGGAAGAGAATAATACGAGTAAAAGCATCTCTGAGGGCAGGAACAACTGAAGTATACTACAGTCCTCCCTTCTTCTTCTCCCTCCTCCTCTTCATCTTCTCCATCTTCCTTCTCCTTCTCCCCAACTTTGTAAATCAGCTTAATTGTGCCATTAAACTCCAATTTTTTAGCTGATGGTGACGGTTAAGACCAATAGCTGCTGTTAAGGTGAATTTTAGAGCGAAATTGGTGTCAAACGACCCGGGAGAGTGTTTTCTGCCCCTCTGCTTCCTCCCAGGTCACGGGTCCCTCCCTCTTACCTTAATGAGAACTCGCAAGTCCTATTCCATTTACGGTCTTTTTTTCTTCACTTTTTGGGGTGATATGAGTTTTTCAAGTTTTGTAACGGATATATCTACCTGTAAATTACCTGTCAATAATTTAGTTTTTCTTTCCGTTTCACGTTGTCTGTCTATCTTCCTGTCTGTCTGGTTTATGTTAATTTTCCCGTCTCCCTCTGTCTGTCTGTTTGTACTTTTGTTTTTCTTTTTTTTCTTCTACTTTTCTCTCTGTCTCTCTTTCCATCTTTTTCTCTGTCAATTGTTCCTCCTTGTTTCTCTATTTAGGTGTGCGTGTTTGTCTGTCTCTGTCTGTCTGTCTGTCTGTCTGTCTGTTTGTTTGTCTCTGTCTCTTTTTCTCTCCTGTATATCTTTGGTCCAATGGTCCAGCACACAATGTGACTAACTGACTACACACGTGAGACTAATTTTGGAAATACAGTTATGTAATGTCATTTGAATAATTCTGAATAATAAATTTATAGCCGAATATTTCACGCCTTGATATAAATGCATCTGATGTTGATAATGATTTACATCAATTATGCAGCTAATCGAATTACCAACTTTCACTGGAATTTAAAACGAATAATGTGGAATTATTCTTCAGTTTCGGGGAGATGTGTAGTTAATTACACGCTCTGTATATATATTTGTTTGCAGTATGGTCTATATCGTGTGTATATAACATACTGTATAATATAAGAGGGAATTATGACAAGTGTTCACAGGTGGCCCGATGCTGTGTGATGTACAAGTGATGTTAACAGATTGTCTATGATTCAAGGAGCGTTTTCGGTACAGACATAAGCTTAAAAAATAGTATCGTTCGAGCTTTGAATCCTGGAGGAAAATGACTTTACCAACACCCACAACAACATAGTATCTCTCTCTCTCTCTCTCTCTCTCTCTCTCTCTCTCTCTCTCTCTCTCTCTCTTTATTCATCTATCTCCTACACACACACACACACACACACACACACACACACACACGTGCCCATAGCCAAGGAGAACACGATTCGACAACCTATTAGGCTAATAGGTATAAAGGGAGGAAGACGTGTTGGTCCCCAGGAGAGTTTGTAGAGTGCGTGAGGTATATTACGGAGGAGAGAGAAAGAGAGAGAGAGAGAGAGAGAGAGAGAGAGAGAGAGAGAGAGAGAGAGAGAGAGAGAGAGATGAGTGAATGTTTAGAAAAGTGACGATTGTGGGAGAGAGGAAGATCAATGAAAGTGCACGAAACTATTTTTTTATTGTACGTGTATGTGTACCCTGTGTGTTTGTGTTTGTGCGCGCGCGTGAGGGATGTGTTGATGGCCGGGCCGGTGCTTGGACGAGGAGCCGCGGACATTAGTCTGCAGTTGGCCAGCGGGAGGAGCGGCCACAAACAACGTAGTTTGGACCAAAGACAACACAGCCCAGACTAACGAGAACATAGCCCGAGCTATAATACAGCACAGCCCGGGCTAATATACACCACATCACAACAATACATCCCGGGCCGTAGTAAAACACGGTTAACACATCCCTACCGCAGTACACACAGCACAACACAATCTTCCGTAGTGCAGCACAGCACAACACATCCCTACCGTAGTGCAGCACAGCACAACACATCCCTACAGCACATCACATCTTTTATAACATCACTACTACTTCCACCTAAATCGTCTTCACTCTGGCTCATCTTTTATATCTGTGTACCTTAGATTGACCACCTCCCCCTCCCCTCCCCTCCCCTGGTTATTTTCCTCTTGCAGCTGGTATATCGCAGGATTATGTTCTTACCCGTATTCTCTCTTTCTTATTTTATGCATTACTAACACTCTTTCAGTAAAGAAGGGCCGTAGAAACTCACATAAAGTACAGCATCACTCTTCATTAAAAAATATGACTCCACCATCAGTCTCTCTCTAGACTTTCATAAGCATCAACTTACAGTGTCAACTACTAATTCCACCTCCATCACTCACTGGGGATAACGACAAACTTTGTTGTGTTTAATACTTTTTTCTCCTTCTGAAACTTTAATATTTAACCATCTCTCGGGAACAAGGCAATTTTCAGTGGTCCTCTTGAATACAACGACACTGACACTCCCACCTCCTCCTCCTTCCCCCATAAGTATTCTGAGTCACAACACAACACAGCTTAGAACTTCCTCAAAATTGTTTCACAGAGCTTCACTTTTTCCCTCGCTTGTGTTTCTTTCCTTGTTATTGTGGATCTAGCTGCTCGGTTTAGGAGGGAGGCGGCGGGGGGGGGGGGGGGGGGGGGGTCACTCACACCATTAATGCCAGAGACTTCGTGATATATGACACGACAGCTTGACTCCTCACACATTCAGAGAGGTTTGCCATCTTGATACTCATGGCTCATAGAATAGTTATGCCCAAATATTCATGACAGTCCAAGAAACATATGACAAGTAAGACAACTTATACCCAGATGCTTACGATACTTACACCCAGATACTCATGACAGTTACACTCGGACTTTTATGAGTTACACCCAGACACATGTGACAGTTACATCTAGATACTCATGTCAGATACACCCAGACATTTACGACAGGTCAAAATAGTTATCCTTCAAGATTGTAAAAGTTATAGTATCGTAACGTTATCCTCTGGGGTGTGAAGTGGATAATGTTACGTCATAGAAACAGTAAGACGATAAAGTTGACAGACCAATAACTTACCAACGGATTTTCTCCTAAGATTCAATTTCCACAAGCCGAGTCTTACGTAACTCTTCTGTAAATATTGTTAACATGGGATATAATCTACCTAAATTATGTTGATGAATTGATTGAAACGAGACTCTATCGTGGGTAAAGAAAATACACAAATTATTAAGGTATCATGACAATATTTAGAAATTAATCAACCATTATGCGATGTTCTTTTAGAGGTTTCCATCACATTTGTAATTAGAGTAAAAGAAAAGTCCCATCCTAGTTCAGTCAAGGTCAGAGTGGCAATATGTGCGTGTGTGTATGTGTGTTGGGGTTGAGGTGGTGGTGCTGGGGAGGAGGGAGAGGAGAGAACTGCCCGGGATAGTCGTCGGGGGCGGCACTTCAGCACCTCCGTCACCGTAATTGTGTCCTGGGGGTGTTTGTGGTGTGCCAGGGTCACCACTACCACCACTAACAATCTGAATACCCTTGTTTCTGCCCTCTTTTCTATTTCTGGCTGCGTTAGCAGGTCATAAGTCCTCCTCTCCTGACTGATATTATTTTTCTACATTAGGGAGTTTTTTCAGGATCGTTTCATTATATACTATACCAGGGTTACACTTGGATCCACACTAACGTAGATATGACTGGTTCTTTATAATCCTTGTTTGGTCGAATATGTAGCTTTGAGACGGATTTCTACTCATAGTTTCTTTACCTGAAAGAACATTAGAACGTAAAAATTCGATTCGAAATGATTCCGTGGCATTGATATTTTGTTCTGTCTGTGTGTGTGTGTGTGTGTGTGTGTGTGTGTGTGTGTGTGTGTGTCGCACACAAGGTGGTGAAATGCGTCTGGTGTGGCATCACTATGTTAGTATTAAGGTGCAAGTACTGCTTGCTTAAGGTGCAAGCATTGCTTGCTCCCTCTCGCTTTCAGCTGCCGCCGCTGGCTAGCCCTCGTGGCGAACAGGGAAGCAACTTGCATAAGTCTTCCCCTGCCAGTACACAGCTTCTTCACCATCGGACCAGAGCTGATACCTTCGGCAAGAAGAAAGTGGCAGCCCAGCGTGAACTTCGCATTCTAAAGAATGACTGGCTTAAAAATAAAGCATGTGAAATACAGAAACATGCAGATCAGCACAAGATGCTCGAATTTTTTAATTAAATTAAAACATTTTATGGGCCAAACCACTCTAGGCGCAGCCCCCCTCCGCTCATCGGACAGTAAATTCATAATTAAAGACGATGAAGTCCTCCTTCAGCGCTACAAATAGCACTACCATTCATTGCTCAACCGAAACACCGATGTTGATGTCCTGACTACCCAGCAGGTCTCAGCATCCAGAGCTGACCCACCTCAGCTATCCTCCATCCCTGGATGAGGTAGTTACTGCCACCAAACAGATGAAAAATAACAAAGCCTCAGGGACTGATGAAAACCCAGCTGAGGTGTATAAAGCAGGAGGACCGCTGCTTACCAGCTGTCTCCACTCTCTCCTGGAGAATATATGGGAAAAGGAGGAAATTCCCCAAACTCTTAAAGACGCTTTCATTGTCAATATTTATAAGAACAAAGGAGACTGGTGAGACTGTGGCAACTACCATGGGATATCGCTGTGAGACATGGGTCACATACAGGAAGCACCTCAAAGCACTTGAAAACTTTCACCAACGTAGTGTAAGTTTCATCCTCCGAGTTTGCTGGGAAGAGAAGAGAACAAATGCCAGTATTCTTGCTGACACCAACTGTAGGAGCATCGAGGCTACCATTATCCATGAACAACTACGCTGGACTGGCCATGTTACCTGCACGGACGACAGTAGACTGCCAAAGCAGCTACTTTACAGTCACCTAACGAATAGTAAACGTAAGGCCGGCTGGCATTGAAAAGGTATAAGGATAGTCTTAAGACAAACCTGAAAAAGTGCTAAATCGACCCCCCTCACCTGGGAGTCGATTACTCCACATCGTAACGCTTGGAGGAGCACCACACGAGAAGGTGTCAAGACTTTCGAATTAGCCAGACTGCAAACCGAGGCAGACAAGCGCCAATGCCGGAAAGACGCTGCCACCGCCCCTCCCGCACTAGATGCAGCCCTCCACATGTGCAACGAATGTGAACGACGCTGCAGGTCCCCTATCGGCCTCTTTAGTCCCCTCAAAACTCACCAACCTAGGTGACATCCCTAATAACTCATATCATTGTATCATAGCTGGATGATCGTCATACTCGATTCCGAGTGACAGCAAAGTAGTAGTAGTAGTGTATGTGTTTTATTTAATGTTCATTTTATAAAGTCACAACAGTATGATTTTCAGCTTCAAGAAATCAAACTTTAATAAAAACAAAAACAAAACACCACCCTTTTTCTCTTGTAAGAACAACACAGCGGAACATTCACTATGTTCTATTTTCATGTTACTTTCTGCCTTTTTAATGCGAGTTTGATTTCTAAAGCTTGACGGTAGTTGATATAGGGAAACTCCGTGTATATTTCAGAAGTTAAAAAGTCTAGCAAAAACAACATACAACAGGACTGGTAAAGGCAGTAACAACAGACCCTCCGGCCCTAACAGAGCGTCGAGCAAAAACCTGATCTGGTGGGATTGTGTCGACTTTATGATTTTGCCGGAATCAATTTGTCTGCCGGGATTATCTGTTTCCCTTTTTTTATTGATTTTTTTATTTATCGATTTATTTTTTTCTTATGTCTTATTTCTCGTGGGGTTACCTATCTTACACCTCCTCCAATCTTCTCTCCCCCTATCCTTCCTCACTCTACCCCTCCCTCCCTCCCTACCTCTTTCCCCTGCTTCCTCCTCCCTTATTCTACCTATCCCTCCATCTTTCCCTTTCCCTTCTCCGACAACACTTCCTTCCCTCCCTCTCACCAATACCTGAATGTATATATTATTTCCCAAACTTGGCACAACGTTCATCAAGATAATAATTAATGGTTTTATTCTACCTTGCCGTCATAACTCTTACTCACTGCCAACTTACTAACGAAATTTGTGTTCAGGGAGACTTGAAGAAAACGGTAGATCAATTATTAAGGAGGAGGGAGTTACCCCTCATTCCTTCATTAATAATCATAGTTAATATCTTGATAATTATTATTATTTTTTTAACTTGAGGGATGGAGCACACAAGGACCATTTACTCTCCACCACCTCTTATTTTTTCTTCAGTACCCGACATTCTTGAATCATGTCTGTCTCCACATTTTCTTTGAAACTCATTGCTTATTTCCTCTCTCTCACAATGACCCCAGACTCAAACAATAAGAAAATAAAAATACGGAAGTCTCTCCCGTTCTTGCACAAGAATTAAGGTGACAGTTTTCCTCTCCTTCCTACTTAGGCTTCCAGTAATTATTCAACAGCTTTACGTGCTTAAATATGCAAATTTTATTCAAATGACCCCGCGCGTCTGAGGTGAGTGTTTGTCCAGTGTTCAGCGAGGCGTTTGTAACCTTAGGATACAGAGCCGCCTCCAGGAAAGAGTCTATTACCTTAAAAAAAAAGCAGGATAATTAAGATATTAAAAACAACTCAGTTGTTTTTAATATGATATTATATCCGTATTGCAAACTTACTTTACTTTTTAATTAATAAATAGAAAGTAATAAATGAGGCCACTATCGGGCGCGGTTAGGTCCTTGACAAATATAAACATTGATAAATAAACATGTTTTTATTTGGGGTAACTGAAGGGAAAAATAAAGATTCAGTAATTTTATTCAATACATTTCAATTATAGACACAATCTAGCAACATCTTTTACTTGTAAGATGGAGAAAAAGACTAAGAATAGATATTCGTGTACATATCTAGACTGACCACTTTTAATCTTATAAATATTATTCTGTTTATTTGCAAAAAAGTTACATGGTTATTGATTTGATCATACAATAAATATATCATACATTTGTGGTTTATAAAGTATTATGAATATTGTTTTATTAAGGTCACACTTATGCCAGGACCATTATCACCATCACCACTACCCAACACCATAAGTGGATTTTCGACAGGTGTTGAAGACAGATGGCATTTGGCTGGTTCTCACAGGGTGTAGAACTCAGGTGGTGTTAAGATGTGACGCAAAAGGTGTAAGAAAGTCAAGTGGTGTTAAATTGGGTGATTCAGGTTGTCTTAATCAAGTTGATTTTCAGAAGGTAGCGAAGTCGATCGTTACAAGACGGCAATTGGGTGGTAAATAAACTCCCAACAGCAGGTGGTATTAAGTTGGTCCTTAGATAATAACAGAACTAAATGATGTTCACTTAGTCCTCTGAAGATGAAGGAGCCGTATGTAACTCAGCTGCTGGCCTTAAGGAGGAACACCAAAGACTCTCTAACAGTTGACGGAGCCAATCTTGGAGGTTATCCAGGAGGTGTAAGCCGGCACGCGGGTGTAGACTCCTGGCTTATTCACCTCAGCACAACCCTCCCCGTGGCTGACGATACCCACCAGTGCCCAGTGTCCCTCACCCACCTCCACGATCAGAGGCCCACCGCTGTCTCCCTGAGGACATTATTATTAGTTAATATAGGTAGATTATTGTTAATATTATAAACAAAATTAGGATATTATTACTCAAGTGGGATATCATTACTATTAAACGTACACATAGAACAGTTATCCCCCCCCCCCCCCCACACACACACCTATCATAACGTCATCCTAACAGAGTATAATTAATGCTATCCTGTACCTACTCTTACCTCGTAACATATTTCCTAACAGATTATGCAATATCATTATCCCGTTAGAGCATAGTATTACCACTACATACCTCTCACATTATAATACTTTTACTACACATACACCACGTTATAAACCTGCCAATGTATTATATTATACTACACTACATATACCAAACTGCCCCACACAACCATAACCAATAGGGCTGCCTCATGTTACTTTCTTGGTAGTACAAATACACCTACCACACAACTACACTACCACACTACCAAAACCACCACACTACTACACTACCACACAACCACTCTAACCACACTGCCATAGGTTTCATGCAATGTATTTTAGCTCCACAACTACGAGAAGGCCAGCGCCTACATTACTGCTGCTCTACCATTTCTACCACATACACATTTCCCTGAGCTTCTACCATTACCGTACACTACCACCATCATACTGTACACTACCACCATCATACTGTACACTACCACCATCATACTGTACACTACCACCATCATACTGTACACTACCACCATCATACTGTACACTACCACCATCATACTGTACACTACCACCATCATACTGTACACTACCACCATCATACTGTACACTACCACCATCATACTGTACACTACACCTCATACTGTCACTACCCATCATACTGTACACTACTACCATCATACTGTACACTACTACCATCATACTGTACACTACCACCATCATACTGTACGCTACCACCATCATACTGTACACTACCACCATCATACTGTACACTACCACCATCATATTGTACACTACCACCATCATACTGTACACTACCACTTATTACTGCCGAGTCCTCTTTACCATTAGACTGGAACTCTTAATGGACTTACGTGACCTGTAGGTACTTATGACACTGACTGGGCCATTACCGAGGCTGAAGTAATGTTATATACAGAATCTCTATTATCAAACAATTGACTATAATACTCTCCACGTAATCTAGTGACACAAACCATCCATTGGTGTTAATGTGAGATGGGGGTCAACCAAGCTTACCTGGTCCCACCTTTGACCTGATATCCCTATTATTCAGTTGCCGATTTAACTTCTCACTTGATCTGGGATATGTGAGAGTGACCTGGGTGATGACCCCTTACCTGACAGGTATCCTTGTCTTGAGTGAGGGCGCAGATGAAGATACTGGGGTCAGCTTTGCCTAAGTTTTGACATTTAGAGTCACTAAGTAGGTCTAGAGACACCTCCAGCAGTATGTCTGAATACTTGTTCGTACCTGAAAATGGAGAGAGAGAGAGAGAGAGAGAGAGAGAGAGAGAGAGAGAGAGAGAGAGAGAGAGAGAGAGAGAAATTTTTTTTGTCATACATTGCGATAATTTAAAAATTCTCCTGCTATATTTTCATAGAGATAAATTAGCTTCAGTAGTGACCAATGAGTGCGAGTGGAGGGTGTAAACAGACTGTGTAGTGAGAACAGTTACCATATGTCATGTATAAACTTACCAAGTGTTGTGCTCTGGGGGTTTTATTGTGTGAAGTTTAACAAATAACAGAATGTGGTCTAACTTAATCTGAACATTGGAAATTAATAGCAATCGAATTTAACCTGTGCAGTAAATGTCTCACCTGTGCAATAAACGTCTCACCTGTGCAGTAAACGTCTCACCTGTGCAGTAAATGTCTCACTTGTGCAATAAACCTCTCACCTGTGCAATAAATGTCTCACCTGTGCAATAAACGTCTCACCTGTGCAGTAAATGTCTCACCTGTGCAATAAACGTCTCACCTGTGCAGTAAATGTCTCACCTGCCTTGGTAGTACCCCAACCCGTGGCGACTACCTTGCCTCCTCTTGTGATGTCTTTGTTCAATGCCAAACACATTGGCTGGATGGTCGACGAGAACTGCACCGGTTCATTTAGCTCCACCAGTGCGATGTCGTTCTCCTGTGAGGTTCCAAGAATAAATGTGAGAGGGTGTAGAGTGTGTGTGGATGGTTGATAGTGCGGATGTGTGAGAGGTAAGTGTAGGTGTTGCTAGTGTGTTGGTAGTGCGATTAGGTGGAGGCAGAAAGTGGATGATAAAAGGAAGTGGGTGAGTAGAAAGTGGATGGTGGCAGAATATACTGTAAATGATGGTAAAAATGGATGGTGTTAATGGGAGATTGGAGAGGATTGATGGTGGTAAAGCGCTTAGGCAGTGGCAGAGGGTAGATGGTGGTAGTGGCGTTTGTAGAGAGAGGGTAATGTCCGGGGGGAGGTAGAGAATAGTGGTAGTGTCAGAGGGAGGTAGAGAATAGTGGTAGTGTCAGAGGGGGAGGTAGAGAATAGTGGTAGTGTCAGAGGAGAGGTAGAGGATAGTGGTAGAGTGTCAGAGGAGAGGTAGAGGATAGTGGTAGTGTCAGAGGAGAGGTAGAGGATAGTGCTAGTGTCAGAGGAGAGGTAGAGGATAGTGGTAGTGCTAGAGGGAGGTAGAGAATAGTGGTAGTGTCAGAGGGGGAGGTAGAGGATAGTGGTAGTGTCAGAGGAGAGGTAGAGGATAGTGGTAGTGTCAGAGGAGAGGTAGAGGATAGTGGTAGTGTCAGAGGAGAGGTAGAGGATAGTGGTAGTGTCAGAGCGAGGTAGAGGATAGTGGTAGTGTCAGAGGGGCAGGTAGAAGATAGTGGTAGTGTCAGAGGGGGAGGTAGAGGATAGTGGTAGTGCTAGAGGGAGGTAGAGGATAGTGGTAGTGTCAGAGGCAGGTAGAGGATAGTGGTAGAGGTCAGAGGGAGGTAGAGGATAGTGGTAGTGTCAGAGGGAGGTAGAGGATAGTGGTAGTGTCAGAGGGGGAGGTAGAGAATAGTGGTAGTGTCAGAGGAGAGGTAGAGGATAGTGGTAGATTGTCAGAGGAGAGGTAGAGGATAGTGGTAGTGTCAGAGGAGAGGTAGAGGATAGTGCTAGTGTCAGAGGAGAGGTAGAGGATAGTGCTAGTGTCAGAGGAGAGGTAGAGGATAGTGGTAGTGTCAGAGGGAGGTAGAGGATAGTGGTAGTGTTAGAGGGAGGTAGAGAATAGTGGTAGTGTCAGAGGAGAGGTAGAGGATAGTGGTAGTGTCAGAGGAGAGGTAGAGGATAGTGGTAGTGTCAGAGGAGAGGTAGAGGATAGTGGTAGTGTCAGAGGGAGGTAGAGGATAGTGGTAGTGTCAGAGGGGCAGGTAGAAGATAGTGGTAGTGTCAGAGGAGAGGTAGAGGATAGTGGTAGTGTTAGAGGGAGGTAGAGAATAGTGGTAGTGTCAGAGGAGAGGTAGAGGATAGTGGTAGTGTCAGAGGAGAGGTAGAGGATAGTGGTAGTGTCAGAGGGAGGTAGAGGATAGTGGTAGTGTCAGAGGGAGGTAGAGGATAGTGGTAGAGGTCAGAGGGAGGTAGAGGATAGTGGTAGTGTCAGAGGAGGAGGTAGAGGATAGTGGTAGTGTTAGAGGGGGAGGTAGAAGATAGTGGTAGTGTCAGAGGGGGAGGTAGAAGATAGTGGTAGTGTCAGAGGGGGAGGTAGAGGATAGTGGTAGTGTTAGAGGCAGGTAGAGGATAGTGGTAGTGTTAGAGGGGGAGGTAGAGGATAGTGGTAGTGTCAGGGGAGGAGGTAGAGGATAGTGGTAGTGTCAGAGGGAGGTAGAGGATTGTGGTAGTGTCAGAGAGGGAGGTAGAGGATAGTGGTAGTGTTAGAGGAGGAGGTAGAGGATAGTGGTAGTGTTAGAGGGGGAGGTAGAAGATAGTGGTAGTGTCAGAGGGGGAGGTAGAGGATAGTGGTAGTGTTAGAGGCAGGTAGAGGATAGTGGTAGTGTTAGAGGGGGAGGTAGAGGATAGTGGTAGTGTCAGGGGAGGAGGTAGAGGATAGTGGTAGTGTCAGAGGGAGGTAGAGGATAGTGGTAGTGTCAGAGAGGGAGGTAGAGGATAGTGGTAGTGTCAGAGGGGGAGGTAGAGGATAGTGGTAGTGTTAGAGGAAGGTAGAGGATAGTGGTATGTTAGAGGGGGAGGTAGAGGATAGTGGTAGTGTCAGAGGGAGGTAGAGGATAGTGGTAGTGTCAGAGGGGGAGGTAGAGGATACTGGTAGTGTCAGAGGGGGAGGTAGAGGATAGTGGTAGTGTTAGAGGGGGAGGTAGAGGATAGTGGTAGTGTCAGAGGGAGGTAGAGGATAGTGGTAGTGTCAGAGGGGGAGGTAGAGGATAGTGGTAGTGTTAGAGGGAGGTAGAGGATAGTGGTATGTTAGAGGGGGAGGTAGAGGATAGTGGTAGTGTTAGAGGGAGGTAGAGGATAGTGGTAGAGGTCAGAGGGGGAGGTAGAGGATAGTGGTAGTGTTAGAGGGGGAGGTAGAGGATAGTGGTAGTGTTAGAGGGGGAGGTAGAGGATAGTGGTAGTGTTAGAGGGAGGTAGAGGATAGTGGTAGTGTCAGAGGCAGGTAGAGGATAGTGGTAGTGTTAGAGGGAGGTAGAGGATAGTGGTAGTGTCAGAGGCAGGTAGAGGATAGTGGTAGTGTTAGAGGGAGGTAGAGGATAGTGGTAGTGTTAGAGGGGGAGGTAGAGGATAGTGGTATGTTAGAGGGGGAGGTAGAGGATAGTGGTAGTGTTAGAGGGGGAGGTAGAGGATAGTGGTAGTGTCAGAGGGGAGGTAGAGGATAGTGGTAGTGTCAGAGGGGGAGGTAGAGGATAGTGGTAGTGTTAGAGGGGGAGGTAGAGGATAGTGGTATGTTAGAGGGGGAGGTAGAGGATAGTGGTAGTGTTAGAGGGGGAGGTAGAGGATAGTGGTAGTGTCAGAGGGGGAGGTAGAGGATAGTGGTAGTGTCAGAGGGGGAGGTAGAGGATAGTGGTAGTGTCAGAGGGGGAGGTAGAGGATAGTGGTAGTGTCAGAGGGGGAGGTAGAGGATAGTGGTAGTGTCAGAGGGGGAGGTAGAGGATAGTGGTAGTGTTAGAGGGGGAGGTAGAGGATAGTGGTATGTTAGAGGGGAAGGTAGAGGATAGTGGTAGTGTTAGAGGGAGGTAGAGGATAGTGGTAGTGTCAGAGGGGGAGGTAGAGGATAGTGGTAGTGTCAGAGGGAGGTAGAGGATAGTGGTAGTGTTAGAGGGAGGTAGAGGATAGTGGTAGTGTCAGAGGGGGAGGTAGAGGATAGTGGTAGTGTTAGAGGGGGAGGTAGAGGATAGTGGTATGTTAGAGGGGGAGCTAGAGGATAGTGGTAGTGTTAGAGGGAGGTAGAGGATAGTGGTAGTGTCAGAGGGGGAGGTAGAGGATAGTGGTAGTGTCAGAGGGAGGTAGAGGATAGTGGTAGTGTCAGAGGCAGGTAGAGGATAGTGGTAGTGCTAGAGGGGGAGGTAGAGGATAGTGGTAGTGTTAGAGGGAGGTAGAGGATAGTGGTAGTGTCAGAGGCAGGTAGAGAATAGTGGTAGTGTCAGAGGAGAGGTAGAGGATAGTGGTAGTGTCAGAGGAGAGGTAGAGGATAGTGGTAGTGTCAGAGGAGAGGTAGAGGATAGTGGTAGTGTCAGAGGAGGAGGTAGTGTTAGAGGGGGAGGTAGAGGATAGTGGTAGTGTCAGAGGAGGAGGTAGAGGATAGTGGTAGTGCTAGAGGGGGAGGTAGAGGATAGTGGTAGTGTTAGAGGGAGGTAGAGGATAGTGGTAGTGTTAGAGGAGGCGGTAGAGGATAGTGGTATGTTAGAGGGAGGTAGAGGATAGTGGTAGTGTCAGAGGGGGAGGTAGAGGATAGTGGTAGTGTTAGAGGGAGGTAGAGGATAGTGGTAGTGTCAGAGGGGAGGTAGAGGATAGTGGTAGTGTCAGAGGGGGAGGTAGAGGATAGTGGTAGTGTTAGAGGGAGGTAGAGGATAGTGGTAGTGTCAGAGGGGGAGGTAGAGGATAGTGGTAGTGTTAGAGGGGGAGGTAGAGGATAGTGGTAGTGTTAGAGGGGGAGGTAGAGGATAGTGGTAGTGTCAGAGGGGAGGTAGAGGATAGTGGTAGTGTCAGAGGGAGGTAGAGGATAGTGGTAGTGTCAGAGGGGGAGGTAGAGGATAGTGGTAGTGTCAGAGGCAGGTAGAGGATAGTGGTAGTGTCAGAGGGGGAGGTAGAGGATAGTGGTAGTATTAGAGGGAGGTAGAGGATAGTGGTAGTGTCAGAGGGGGAGGTAGAGGATAGTGGTAGTGCTAGAGGGGGAGGTAGAGGATAGTGGTAGTGTCAGAGGGGGAGGTAGAGGATAGTGGTAGTGTTAGAGGGAGGTAGAGGATAGTGGTAGTGTCAGAGGAGAGGTAGAGGATAGTGGTAGTGTTAGAGGGGGAGGTAGAGGATAGTGGTAGTGTTAGAGGGGGAGGTAGAGGATAGTGGTAGTGTTAGAGGGGGAGGTAGAGGATAGTGGTAGTGTCAGAGGAGAGGTAGAGGATAGTGGTAGTGTTAGAGGGGGAGGTAGAGGATAGTGGTAGTGTCAGAGGGGGAGGTAGAGGATAGTGGTAGTGTCAGAGGGGAGGTAGAGGATAGTGGTTGAGGTCAGAGGGGGAGGTAGAGGATAGTGGTAGTGTCAGTGGGGGGTAGAGGATAGTGGTAGTGTTAGAGGGAGGTAGAGGATAGTGGTAGTGTCAGAGGCAGGTAGAGGATAGTGGTTGTGTTAGAGGGGGAGGTAGAGGATAGTGGTAGTGTCAGAGGGGGAGGTAGAGGATAGTGGTAGTTTTAGAGGGGGGTAGAGGATAGTGGTAGTGTCAGAGGCAGGTAGAGGATAGTGGTAGTGTCAAAGGGAGGTAGAGGATAGTGGTAGTGTCAGAGGGGGAGGTAGAGGATAGTGGTAGTGTCAGAGGCAGGTAGAGGATAGTGGTAGTGTCAGAGGGGGAGGTAGAGGATAGTGGTAGTGTCAGAGGCAGGTAGAGGATAGTGGTAGTGTCAGAGGCAGGTAGAGGATAGTGGTAGTGTTAGAGGGAGGTAGAGGATAGTGGTAGTGTTAGAGGAGGAGGTAGAGGATAGTGGTATGTTAGAGGGAGGTAGAGGATAGTGGTAGTGTCAGAGGGGGAGGTAGAGGATAGTGGTAGTGTTAGAGGGAGGTAGAGGATAGTGGTAGTGTTAGAGGGGGAGGTAGAGGATAGTGGTAGTGTCAGAGGGGGAGGTAGAGGATAGTGGTAGTGTTAGAGGGAGGTAGAGGATAGTGGTAGTGTCAGAGGGGGAGGTAGAGGATAGTGGTAGTGTCAGAGGAGAGGTAGAGGATAGTGGTAGTGTCAGAGGGAGGTAGAGGATAGTGGTAGTGTCAGAGGGGGAGGTAGAGGATAGTGGTAGTGTCAGAGGGGGAGGTAGAGGATAGTGGTAGTGTCAGAGGGGGAGGTAGAGGATAGTGGTAGTGTTAGAGGGGGAGGTAGAGGATAGTGGTAGTGTCAGAGGGGGAGGTAGAGGATAGTGGTAGTGTTAGAGGGAGGTAGAGGATAGTGGTAGTGTCAGAGGGGGAGGTAGAGGATAGTGGTAGTGTCAGAGGGAGGTAGAGGATAGTGGTAGTGTCAGAGGGAGGTAGAGGATAGTGGTAGAGGTCAGAGGGGGAGGTAGTGGTAGTAGGAGTAGAGGATAGTGGTAGTAGAGGGGAGGTAGAGGATAGTGGTAGTGTTAGAGGGAGGTAGAGGATAGTGGTAGTGTCAGAGGGGGAGGTAGAGGATAGTGGTAGTGTCAGAGGGGGAGGTAGAGGATAGTGGTAGTGTTAGAGGGGGAGGTAGAGGATAGTGGTAGTGTTAGAGGGGGAGGTAGAGAATAGTGGTAGTTTTAGAGGGGGAGGTAGAGGATAGTGGTAGTGTCAGAGGAGAGGTAGAGGATAGTGGTAGAGGTCAGAGGGAGGTAGAGGATAGTGGTAGTGTTAGAGGGGGAGGTAGAGGATAGTGGTAGTGTCAGAGGAGAGGTAGAGGATAGTGGTAGAGGTCAGAGGGAGGTAGAGGATAGTGGTAGTGTCAGAGGAGGAGGTAGAGGATAGTGGTAGTGTCAGAGGGGGAGGTAGAGGATAGTGGTAGTGTCAGAGGGGGAGGTAGAGGATAGTGGTAGTGTCAGAGGGGGAGGTAGAGGATAGTGGTAGTGTTAGAGGGAGGTAGAGGATAGTGGTAGTGTCAGAGGGGGAGGTAGAGGATAGTGGTAGTTTTAGAGGGGGAGGTAGAGGATAGTGGTAGTGTCAGAGGGAGGTAGAGAATAGTGGTAGTGTCAGAGGGGGAGGTAGAGGATAGTGGTAGTGTCAGAGGGAGAGGTAGAGGATAGTGGTAGTTTTAGAGGGAGGTAGAGGATAGTGGTAGTTTTAGAGGGGCAGGTAGAGGATAGTGGTAGAGGTCAGAGGGAGGTAGAGGATAGTGGTAGTGTCAGAGGAGATGTAGAGGATAGTGGTAGAGGTCAGAGGGAGGTAGAGGATAGTGGTAGTGTCAGAGGAGGAGGTAGAGGATAGTGGTAGTGTCAGAGGCAGGTAGAGGATAGTGGTAGTGTCAGAGGGAGGTAGAGAATAGTGGTAGTGTCAGAGGGGGAGGTAGAGGATAGTGGTAGTTTTAGAGGGGGAGGAAGAAGTAGAGAATGTGTAATCAAATAATTAACGTTTATGCACATGGTCTTTGGCTCAGGAGTTGTTACACGTTATATCCATCGTGTGGCAGAGGGTCGATATGCCTCCTCCTCATGGACACTTACGAAGTTGTTATTTTTGTAATTTTCGTGGATGTGGACTTTCTTGGGAGTGAGCACTAAACTGTCTTGAGAATTGGCTGATAGGTCGGTCTTGCCCAGGGTCACCGAGAAGGAGGTGGGATCGGATCTGGCGATAGAACACCACAACAAACAATTAGAATCTTGCCAGCACGTTCCTCTTTACGCCCCCAAACAAACATTTTTGTTAAGTACATCAGACGAAAGTTTATCTGTATCCTGGGGTAAAAAACAAGATACTGAGGTATATGAGCCTTAGGGTCTTGATTATTGGTGATAATAATGTAGTGGATATATTATGGGAATTACACAACCCTAAAACTGTGTTATTCTGGGTTTGTGACCATAATATGAATAAATTGACTTTCAATTAGGTACAATTGGGTTCATTTCGGATATTTTCTGGTCGTTTCCCCACCGAGACGATTATCCGTCAAGTTATTAGGTTGGGTTAAGTTAGGTTAGGTTAGGGTAGGGTGGGGTAGGGGAATCGTCCTGCAGATGAATGAATCGACCGAAAGTGATGGGAAACTCGTCAGCCTGGCTGGTGGTGAAGGGGACCCGTCTAGCAGCCCTTTGGACCTCCCAGGGATTTGATTATCAAAAGTTAATATGTTAAAGCTTCCTCGTAATTGGAGATGTAAGATAGCATTCAAACTCATTGAATGATGTTGAATGACAGAACTAACGTCAAAAATTTCAACAAAACTTTAGTTTGCCTTATCAAGGCTCATTCCTAATACCTTCAGTTGCTGAGCAAAATTAACAAAGATTCACTCAAAAAACTATTTCTACTTGGGGGATGGTTTGAAGAATTTAAGAATGAACACTGCGACTCCTGCTGTCTCGGTAGGGTTGCCCACATTCTTCGTCTGTTGTGTCTTTTTTTCAACACAATTTTGTATAAATAGTTTTTTGAGTGACTGTACATAATCTTTGTAAACTCGGACTTTTATTGATAACAACATTACGCCAAGACTAGTTTTAACTTAGCATGTTCACTTATGATAAATAGTCTTCCTTAGTCTCGACGCAAACTTACAGACCGACGTAGCAGTGGGCGGCGGTGACGATCCATTGAGGAGCAATGAGCGCCCCACCACACCCTTGCTCGAGATACACCATCCAGGGGTACTCTCCTGCAGACGCCTCCTGGCCACCTATCACTCTCGGCGCCTGTACGTCCGACATCCCACAGTTCGCTAACCAAAGGGAGGAATACGTTTAAGTCTTGGGTTGAGTCAAGGTTGTGTTAGGGGGTCATTCTGAACAGATGTGTGAATGTGAGGGAAGCTGGGGCACTAACTAAATGTTTGAAGAGGTGATATTTGAAGAGAAAGTGTGTGGTGAGGTGGTGTTTGGAGAGGAAGTGTTTGTTTGGAGAGTAGGTCTTTGGAGACGAAATTATTCAAGGTGAGAGAGTAAGATAATATTACAGCAGTTTATGCTCTTAATTAAGGGAAAAATTGATTAAATTGATTATAAGAAGAAATCAAATTAATAAGCGTTTTAATCATCCATTCTATAACCGAACTGTTGGTGGGGGGTGAACAGAGTGTGGATTGTGTTAGTGGGTGATGGTGCAGTGTCTCGTGGGTGTGGATGGCTGAAGAGGATGTAAGTGGATGACGGTAGTGTTTGTGGAGTGTTGTGTGGATTGTGGTAGAGTGTGGATGTTGTTACGTTGTGTAAGCGTGTGGTTGGGTGTTGGTGCTTCTCGTAGGTATATGGTGGAAGTGGAGTGTGGATGGTGGGGGAATGTTGAAGGTGTTAAGAGGTGTAACGTGGATGTTGGTAGTGTGTGGATGGTGTTCGGTGGGTAGTGTTGATGGTGAGGAAGTATGTTTGGTTGGGGGTGGTTGTGGTGTTGGTAAAGGGACAGCAGTTATGATTGAGAAAGATACTCGACAGGATATTTGATGTTTTGAGCTATGAAATATGAGATTAATTATATATTTTTTTCATAATCCCGGCACACACACACACACACGCACACGCACTTTCTCCTTCGATCTCTTATCACTGACGACGACTTACCACACAGAGGTCTGGTGTCTGATGTCCCATTATCAGTACTCGGCGGGTTCGACTCTATTAAAGGAAAAAGAAAAACAATAAACAAATTGACCAGTTAGCTGAAGAGTTGGATACTAGAGTCACTGTTAGAGTCATGGCTATTATTGTAAGGGTTGGTGACGTACCCTTGGTCGTGGCCCGATTATTTTAACCGTGAAACTATACAGCGGGATGACAAGTTTAACCCCCCAGTGTAAGTTTGACAATTACTCTCGCTCTTTCCTCCCCTCCTGCCCATTCTCCTTACTCTTCAGGCTCACCATTAACAGAATAGACTCCATAGATGACCTGTGTCTCTCTCTCCTTCTCTCTCCTTCCTCCCCTCTTTCTGGATTTCCTCTCTCTCCCTCCTTCCCTGTCTTTGCTTTATCTTTCTCCCTGTCTCTACCTCCTTAGGCATCTCCTTATCTCTCCCTTTATTTATCTTTTAGTCTCACCATCGATAGGAAAGACTTCACATGTGTATCCCCCGGAGCACTCGTTCTTCTTGAGGGCCTTACGCTTGTGAAAAAACTGAAGAACGTTTCCTTTCCCCACGTAGTTATTCGTCCACTTGGCTGTACAGTATTTGTTCCTGAAGCGAGAGGAAAGTTAGAAAGATAAGCAGGGATAAGAAAGGAGGGACAGTTTAAAGATGGAGGAGGAAGAGGACGAGGTACAAGAGAGATTAGGGAGGAGGAAGGGAAACAAAAGAGGAATGACAAGGATAAGGAGCAAGAGAAGAAGTAGGGGGAGGGGCAAGGGAGGAAGGAACAGGCAAGAAAGAAAGTAAGGAGGAAGAGGATAACGACTTGAAATGGAGATGAGAGTTGATGATGAAAGGGAAAGAGAGGAAGGGAGAAGATAACGAGGAGGTGATAGAAATTGTCTAGTGAGGAGTGTAATTGTCGATCTGGGGACAAAACGGGACAAAAATCAAGAAGAAAGAGGATAAAGTAGAAATGGACAAGAGTTAAAAAAGAGAGAGAGAGAATGAGGGAGAGTTAAAGACAGAGAAAAGACGAACATGAGGATATGAAAGGAGAGAAGGAACTAAAAATAAGAGTGTGTAAGATATGAAAAGAGAAGAGTGAGAAACAAAGACGGAAATAATGAGGGATAGTGAATTCTTACTTGATTGTCTTGCCATTGTCGTCTTCAGTGATGACGAGTTTCTCCTTATTACAACCACCGGGATTCAGTTCGAAATTGGGACACTGGACAGCCAACAAAGAGGCCGAGGGTCCCTGAAGCGAGAGAAACACCTTACATATACCAGGCTGTTGTACTTAGTTTTAATACAGGTTAAATATATTAAGGTTTAGTTGAACTCTCTCTCTCTCTCTCTCTCTCTCTCTCTCTCTCTCTCTCTCTCTCTCTCTCTCTCTCTCCTACTCACCGTAACCTTGACCCTGCATTTTTGCTGATTTCCATCATTATTAGAGAACAGTAAGAGAGATTCCCCATACTTCAACTTGTACTTAGAGCCACACTTCAACGCGGAGCCTGTCGGGGGTAAAGCAGTGGGTAAGTAAAGTTATATAAGGGAGTATATCGGGTATATCAGGGTTATATCAAATGTATCAGGGTAAGGTTGCATATATCAGAGGGTAGGTTGAAAATATCAGGTGGTTAGGTCAAGCATATCAAGGGTGGTTCAAGATTAGATTAGTTAGGTTAGCAAGGATGCTATTTACTTATAGATTGTCTTAGGATTACCTTAAGGATTACCCCCTATACAGACTAAGTTTCGAAATCAAGATAAATATATAAAACCATCGATATTTGCCGTCATTCCTATTTAGTGTGACAGGAGGGAAGTTTGAGGCATAAAACGACACGACACGACCCAGGATGATTTGTTGACACGACAGTAACAGACGTGTGTCTTGTGGTCTCACTTACTTAATTTAGCACGGCCTTGTTCGAGCTGTTCTTCACCTTTTGTCTCCGTGTCATCATCATCATCATCATCATCATCATCATCGTCAGTAGCATTATTGTCGTTGTCGCTAAGTGCACCTGCAACTTGACTCACACTCTGTGGAAACTGTGAGGTATTGTCTAGTTGATCCTGCTCATTCTGACTACCTCCCACCACCTGCTCGAGGAGGAGGAAGGGCAAGAAGAAGAGGAAGGATTTAAATGGGGGAGAAGAAAAGGAAGACGAAGAAGAAATAGGGAAGAAAGAGATAGGAACAGAAAAGAAGACGAAAGAGAACAAAAACTTATCAAAAAAACGAATGTAGTAACTTTAGTGTCATCTCTTGAACACAGAGGTACAGTATATTCCCACATCTCTGTAGCATCAACTTGAACACGCGTCTAGCATGTGTAGTGCTGTGAGGCGCCACACATACACTTGTGTTTGCAAACAGTCAAGACTTACCTGTGTGAGGGCGGGGACTGCCAAAACGAAGGCGAGGGCGATAATTAATGTCACCTGCATCCTATTAAATAGAATGAATATATGTACAGTACATCCATAGTGTTTGTAAAATATATCATAAAATACATGTACTTGACAACATACCAATAAGTTCTTACAGTAATATTGTACCTTTTCTGAGAACATAATGAGATGCCTCTACTTTCTCATCATCATCATCATCATCATCATCATCAAATAACAGCACTACTATATTGGTGCATCAGTGACCTTGAGGACAGTAAACATTAAAGGCTGATTAATTATTGAAGTAGAAAATATCCAACATACCTTTAGTGGTGACTGCTGGATATTCCCTCTCTCAATATCTGTCTATACGTGAAACTTATCGTCTGCTTTTACGATAGCAGAGCGTCACTGTAAGCATACGCCAGGCGAACATTCTTCTATCTGTAAACTTGTGACGGTAGGACGGCCTCCCTTTACTCATCACAAGTGCAGTTATTACGGGGAAAAACTCGCGATAATGCTGACTGCTCGTGGTTATCCTATACTCCTCATCACAGACTTTGTCCAAGGTATCACCTTACAATAACTTATTCAGAGCTGGGTCCTGGGTCAAGGTGATCAAGGTGCCATAACACCTTTAATTATTGAGTGAGGGAAGTGAACTATTCTGATGGTCTCATAGTAAACTAACACTGTTAAGGTAATTCGATATCGTTGTAAACCATGTATGACGATCAGCGGTGGAGAGAGATAAAAGAAGAAAATAGAGTTCATTAAATAGGGCCAAATGAACGCAGTACTTGTAGAAACACATATACAAGCCCTATACATGCTGTCTCACACACACACACACACACACACACAGACACATGTGTAGAGTTCTAAAGGTTAGTCTATTGCACAAGTGGCAGGGGAGAATAGATGAATGTTTTTCTCCCTAGATATCTGTATCACCGTGTATGTTTTCCCCAACACATGCCTATATAGGCGAGGCATGTCATACCCTTCCCCCCCCCCTCCCTCCCTCCCTCCCTCCATCCCTTCCTGACCTCAAGAGCGACCTTTCTCCGTCTTCTTCGCTTTCGTTCTTCATAATCCTCCTCCTTCTTCTTCTTCCATTCTTCCAAACAAAGACTGAGTAGTATATCAACCTTTATACCGATTTTTTTTTCACAATTCTTCGCAGTGTTTATTCCGAGATGTATTCATCCCCCTTACGCCTTCTCATTTTATTCCTCCATTCTTTCCCTTCGTTTACTCTACATTCTTTTCAATTTTCCCCATTCTCTTCTCTCTTTTCTCCGTCCCCTGTGATCGTCTTCTCCTTCATCCTGTCTCAATATTCATCTGTTAACTTAAGTTCTAGTCTTCATATGTTTCCTTCCTCTTCTCTTTCAATCTTTTTCTACTTTCTTTTTTTCTCTCCCTCTCATACCCCTCTATCCTTGCTCTATTTTCTCTCTCTTCCCTCCCACTTATAATTTTTTTATCTTTCCCTCCACCCCTTCCTCTCCTTTTACCCCCGTTTCCCTTTCCTTTCTCCAAACTCTCCTCACTTCTCTTCAACACTTCCCATTCCCCCTCGCTTATTCTCTTCCATCCCATTCATGCTTCCTCTTCTGTTCCCCTCTCTTATTACATTCCTCCTTCTCTCATGTTTTTCACGTCTTTCATTTCTTTCTCTTTTATTTCTTTTAATACCTATATGAGCCACTACCTGAAGACGGATGCCAGGACTTGTGTTTAAGTTGCAGTGGGATTCTACCAGGAGAGAATGATTGTTGTGTTAGCTTCCGTCGTAGAGCTGCCTCCCCTTAGTACACTTTAGTCTGCCCCCATCTTACCCTTATTTCTTCTCAGCACGGTTTTGCCTTTACTCAGCACCCTTCTGATTTTATTTCTCTTATCCTTTGCTTTCCCTCCTTCACAATTACTTCTGTTTCCTTTCGTTACACTTCTGTGTCCTCTTAGTTCACTTTACCGCCCCCCAGCACACTTCTACCTCCCTTCAACTCGTTTCTGGTCCCTCATAGAATACCTCTGTCTCCCCTTAGGCTCTACTGTCAGTCAACGCCCCAGAACAGTATTAGCAGGTGTTTCGGGCGAGAAAAATAGAAAGGAAACAGTGAACCGCAAGTCGCCAGATCGGCAGGCTGAGAGAATACCTAGTTGCTGAAACTCGACGTTGGAGACACATCATCTGACGTGTGTCCCGGGAAGTTTGTGACAGCTGCACATGCAGGCACCACACACATGACAGCTGCAGCCGCAGGGGAATGGCTGGTGAAAACATCTAGCATTTTATAGAACTCAAACGACACGAAACTGGCAACCGGGAGAAATAATCCAACGCTACAACGTTCCGCCATGCCTCAGTGCTTCCTTTATTTATAGCCATGACCTAAGGCCCCCTCCTCTGTGGTCGTGTGTGTGTCTATCACAGAGTTCCGGCACGCACCTCCCTCACCCTCTGCACAGCCAAATTCTGGTAGTCTCAACTTGTGGGAATGTGTCTCGACCCTTCTTAGGTCAACTCACCCATAAAATTTCCCCAAATTTATCGAAAAATCTTAGTCTCCACGGAAAATATTAGACCTATTCCTGAAAACTAAGTTTAATACGAACAGTGAATCGACACGAGAAGTTGTGGATCAGTGTGGATTACATGTCAACACTGCGGATGTAAGTTTAGGATATAAGCAAATGTGTGTTGACATTTCCACTTAATGTCATTGTCCTTTCTCGTTGCTTCCTACGCTCGTCCTGAACAACTCCTTCATATTATTTCTCACCTTCTCTGAGATCTGTGTCTCATGAGCCAACCGACACTCCGGTGGGGGTGAGTACAGATAACAGATAAATTCGCAAAAGTTTTTTAAGCAATTTTTTTCTTGTCGATGAAACATTGTCGAATAATTTAAATAGGTCCCACTAGTGAGTCTCTCAGTGCCCCAGTGCTGGTGGGCGTATTGCTCAGTACTGTATCCGTCACTATAGGTAGAAGCAAAGTGTCTGTTAGTGCAGAAGGGAAGAATCATCCGGTACTAAGACTAATGATAAACACAACTTCATCTCGTGTTTATTATCGACCTGAGAAACAATTTACACTACAACCTCACCTTTGTTCCTCTCACCGAGTCTACCTTTCAATGTTTCTCACCTGTGAGGTGGATGTTTCAAGTGATCCTTCTTAGCTTACTCTTTATCATTAGTTAAAACAGCAAGAACTTTCACTTCTTGAAGACGTTTAGCCTTACCTAGCTTTATAATGTAAAAAACAAAGAATAAACTTACTCGAAAAATTGGGCTTTGTTGCAGAATTGCGAGCGTTGAATGGTTACTGTAGTCTGGAGGTATCTGACAGTGCAGTTTTGTAGGGGGGGGGGGGGGATAAAGTGAGAGAAGAGAGCGAATGAGAGAGATGGACTTATCGAGAGAACGGAGGTACTATCAGGTAGTGTAGAGTCCGTGCAGTCTTGTAGGTCCGTCTGTCAGGGAGTGGAGACAGTGCCCAAGTGAGCACCAAGTTGCTAGCTGACCAACACCTTGACTACGTTCCTCTCTGCATCACAGGTGCGCGTACACATGTGCGGTGGTAGAAGGTGTGTGTGTGTGTGTGTGAGTGTAATAATAATAATAATGATAATAATAATAATAATTAACGGTTTATTGAAAGAGCATAGCAGCCAGAAGGCTGAAAATGTACAGTTACATAATTGGGGAATGGGTTTCGATTTACAAATAATATACAAGTAACATAAGTGATACAAATAAGATATATAATAACTAGATGGGGAAAAGCTCAAACTACAGGGCATTTCATCATAGTGACAGTGTAAGAAGTAGGATTTACTGGGAGTGAATACACTGGTTTATTACAAGTTATTGATAATTATTACAATGGTTGGGACTGGGCTGTTCTTATAGCGATCAGTTCGTGCACGTATGGGCTGGATGCTGGTGTGGTGTCGAACAGCAATTCTCGGGCTAGGGATCTCAGGTGGTAGTAGGAGCCGGTGTCGAGGATGGTGCAAAAGCTTCTTACCAAATTTGCAGATGAGGTCGCGGTGATGGTCAGTGAGAGTCGAAAGGGTGAGTGTGTTGAGCGCTTCTTGATATGTGGAGTAGGAAGGGGAGAGAATAATCTTGCATGCCCTCTTTTGCACTTTTTCTAGGTGTTTACGTTGTGTGGCATTTAGGGAGGAAGACCAGGTGGGGGAGGCATAGGTGAGCTTGGGAAGTATGAATGTTGAGTAAACACTGAGCTCGGGTGCAGGAACTCAAAGGGACTTGAGTCGGCGGAGGAGGTGGAGACAGAAACTGGAGGACTTGACAACTTCACTGACGTGTGGTTTCCAATTTAGTTTGTTGTCTATGGTGACGCCGAGGAGGTTAGTGGAATCTACAACCTGGAGTGTGTTGGGACCTAAAGTAATGGAAGGGGGTGGGACAATGTCGGAGGAGAGGTTGATGTGCATAACCATGGTCTTGGTATGGTTGATGGTGACGTGGTTGTTGGTGGCCCAGTTTTGGAGACTGTTCAATAAATCATGAAGGGCGGTATAGTCAGGAGAAGAATTGTTGACGTTGATTCCAATAGTGGAGTCGTCGACATATTTCCAGCGAGCAGGGGTTTCTCTTAGGGCATCATTGATAAGCATAAGGAAGCAGAGTGGTCCCATCTTGGTGCCTTGGGGGGCGCCACAGGTGTGTGTGTGTGTGTGTGTGTGTGTGTGTGTGTGTGTGTGTGTGTCTGTGTATTTTTTTAGTTTGAATTTGATTTAAGTTAGTGTGTGCGTGTATGTGTGGAAGTATGTCTGCCTGCAAGTGCCTGTGATTATTTGTATGTTTTCATGCTGGTGTATTGTATAAGGATCCAAATGTGCATATCTCTGTGTTAGATTTTGTGTTTGTATGTTTGTTTGTTTGAGAGAGAGAGAGAGAGAGAGAGAGAGAGAGAGAGAGAGAGAGAGAGAGAGAGAGAGAGAGAGAGAGAGAGAAAAAAAATATTAGGTGCCAGGTGTTTTCGAACTACTCGACATTATCAGGTAATAGAGTCTAGCCATTGGAACACCTGTGTTGATTATATAGCCACCTGCCCATTCACCTATTGTGACCCTCTCCCATACAAGCCAACACCCTCATTTTTATACACCCACAAGCACACCATAATTCATGTTTACACCCTCAAGTACACCTCCACTCACCAATGCACTAAAACCACACCTGACTCACATACATACCCACAGGTACTCCCACACGCACACACACACACACACACACTGCGGTAACACACCTCTACTGTTGCCGGATGCAGGTGTCAATCATCGTGCCTACACCTATTGTATAAGGAAGGCCAGGGTGGAAGGTTGACACGGGAAAAGTGGGGCGAGACATCGACTATTCTTTGGGTAACCTGATCTGTCAAATGTCGAAATGATGTTTGTATGTGTGTGATGTTGATTGTCTTTCTCCTTTCTTTCTTTCTTTCTTTCTTTCTTTCTTTCAGTCAGTCAGCACTCATCTTCAATTTATTATTTGTCAACACCAGAATCAACGCAAGTACCCACCACTACCATCACCACCTCATACACCAACCGACTTCACCAACACACACAAGTTACCTTCACCGCCACCAACATCCTCCATAACCCATCACCACTTCCACTGCCACAACCCTCCACCATCACCACTCCTACAACCTTCCACCATCACCACTCCCACAACCCATCACCAGAACAACCTTACCACCAACCACCACCCCCACAACCAACTACTACCCCCACAACCCACTACCATCACCACCACCTCCACAACCCAATACTACCCCCCACAACCCGCCAATATCACCACCCCCACAACCCACCACCACCACCCCCACAATTCACCACCACCACCCCCACAAGCCACCACCGCCAACCCCACAACCCACTACCACCCCCCACAACCCACCACCACCACCCCCACAACCCACCACAACCATCGTCTCCAGCCTACACAGCCCACTACGAAGCGCCAATCTGTTTCCTTCAGCCATCCACCGGTCTCTTAAGAAACACCCAGGAAGAAAATTTGTTGCGAGAACTTTTAATGGAGAAATCAGCATTCGTTTGATCTTGGGCCCGGTCACACGTCGGCCACACGGCGGAGACCTTGTTGCAGGGCCCGGGGGGAGAGGAGTACGCCGAGGAAAACTTGAAAGAAAGTACTCGCCATTTTGTCAAATATACAGCAGAGACTTTGCCACAGAGTAGAGTGGGAAAATATAGTGTGTGTTCGTGATTCCTCTGAGGAGCCTCTGTGAGATCATGCTTGCCTTCGTGATTCATGCATTAAGGACGCAAGTGCTTGAAGGACCATGGGTTTTGTCACCACACCAGCCACAGCCACTACGGTCTGAATCTTGGGAGATGTTGGATGCTGTATGACCAGGCGAGATGGCAATGATATCAGGGACAGGGACGTGTGGATCCTTGCGAGAAGAGGTGCCTCTTTGGCGTTTACGCCACTGGTGACCTCTACCCCCCCCCCCCCCCATGTTAGAAACAGGTGGCAGCTGAGGGGATTCGAGGTTAACGGGTCCTTTGTGGGACGATCGAGGACCATAACTGACCTCTGACTCCCTGTATGTATCGTAGCACTTGACCTTGACCTTTGGCTCCCAGTGTGATGTTAATAATCGGTCCGTCAACATGATACTCTCCCCTGCCCTTTTTTCCCATAGGTACAACCCAACAACAGTCAGACACCAGCGATGATTTATGCGTGTATGTATGGCTGTCTTTTTCCCTCTTTCTCTCTAATGTTCTTTTTGTTTCCTACTTTCTTTCAGTTTCTTTCCTCGTTTTTTTTTCTGTTTGCATCTCCGTTTTCCGTTCGTCTTTCTCTTTTATTTTCTCTTCTTAGTTCTTTCTTTTTGTCTTTCTTTGAGTCTATGTCATAATAGATTACATTATAAATCAAATAATCTCCATACACCAAAAATACAATAGCTTGAGGCTGAAATAGACAATCATTGGATAAGAAGCTTTCCCCTTATCACAGACACAACCGCACCCATTCTCTTTCTCATTCTCTCTTCTCTAACCTAAACACACAGTTGGTTCCATCACAACACCAGGCTCTTACATCCTCAAGCAACGGATCTTCAACTGTTACAAAGTGGAGAATTATGTTTTTCTTGTAGTTGGATAATATTGTGTTTACCGAATCATTCTTAGGGTGAAGTGTTAGAAAGACTACTCTGGGGATGAGTCTTGATAACAGTGGTTTTAGTGAATGGTTTTTCAATAGGTTATTTCGATCAAAAATAAGATTAACACTTTACAAACTTTGGGGAAATTAAGAGGAAAATTCATTAATATATACAGAATATTGGAAGGAAGGTATTTATTATATTATATCACATCCTCTTCTACAGTATATTGATAATTTTACCTCGTGTTCTTATATATTAATTTAAATTATTTCTTTATGAAGGACGCAAGGTGGAAATAATTCAGAGGTACACAAAAATAAACATTAATGATTTGAATGGCTTGGTAGAGCCAGAAAAAACAACAACACGTGAAGAGACAGTCATCACCATCATCATCATTATAGGATCACCATCATCATCGGGCGAAGCAGAAGCAACTAATGTCGTCCTTCCTCACTATCACGCTGAAGTTCCTCACCCTCCTAGTTGAAACTCACACACGAACTGTATGTGATCCGAACAATCCCGATCATTGAGCACCCGAACCTTCTCTGTATCTAATCCGGCGCAGTTCTCAATTCCTTTATGGTTGTTGGGTTCACCTTCGGAAAAATCGTTTTCTACAATGTTTCGCCCGTCCAACCACGACCACGAACCTTCCTTCTCTTGATCGGTGGCGCCCACAAACACCGCGGCTGAATCTGAGAGTCATAGTTTCACATTAGTACATAATATCAATATCTCGGTATAGGAACAGAGTTAAGAGCTACACGGTCACTCGTATTCATTCTCTGTCTACTCTAGTGGTCTTCTTCCTCCATAACGCGACCCCTTTGGTTTCCTTCTCACTGTTCACAACTTGGCATCATCTATCAGTTGTAAGTCTATCTTAATAAGCCACTTGATATACACCTTTTGTTTCCTTGGTTGTTTTTCTCTCTCCCATTTACTACTTCCCCTCATCCCATCCTTCCTTCACCCTATTTGGTCTCTCTCTATCTCCTATCATCCACCTCTGAATTAATCTTCTTCTTTTTTACCTATGTATCGTCATCCATTTTGTCACTATTCTCCATGCCACCTTAGCCTACACTGATCTTGTAGTGGTATTAATGCTATGCTACTTATGACATGCTTTAGTTCATCATTCAGTAGCGGCAGTTGAGTTATACATATATACATCCTGAACTTATCTCCATTCATATATTTTTCCTCTCCCTTTTCTCTCCCTTTTTTTCCTCTCCCTTTTCTCTCCCTTTTTTTCCTCTCCCTTATCCCCTCACATATCCCCTCCCTTTTTCCCAATGCACCATAACCCTCTTTGTCTCTGCTACTCTTTAATCTATGTCTTCCCCCGTTGCTATGTTCGTCACTGACACATACACTTCCAGGTATCCGAAGCACTATACACCTTCCATTCTTTCTCTCCATTCAATCTAACATTCGTTCCTCCGTGTTTCTTTTGTCTGTTTATTTCACCATTTCTTACCCTTTTGTTTATTATCCATATTTATCATTCCTACACAGGTAGCCCCTCATCCCATCATGCGTTTTGCCTGTTCTTACATTCTAATTTCTTTTTCACCACACATTCGCTGCACTATATAAAATTACTGAATTATGGTCTGGCACTACGCATTCACAGTTCCTCTTAACACGTTCACATCTATGATCTTACATTGAATAACTTCTCCATGGTCACGTCTATATGTGTATATATAATTTGATTTCTCTTTTCAAGTTTTCTTTCATCGTACGTTCCTCTCAGTCAGTCTTCCCCATTACCATTCACACATGGAAGATAATATTCCCTAAATTATCATCCATATATATAGTGCCTGGCTGCTTTCTTGTATACTCATATGAACCTAGTTTGTCGATGAGGAAGGCTTTGAGGGCGTAGATGTTGTTAGGAGAGGCGAGGTCACCCTTCATCCCTTGGCAATGGGTCCGGGCGTCTATCCAGCTCATTTTCTGACGACCGATGTAGAAGCACTCGTCTAGCACAATGGAGTAGGGGTAGGGACAATGGGTAACTGGAAACAGGAAAAAATAGTTTAATAATTATAAAATAATTTTTGGTTATATTTTCTATCGAGGAACTGTAATGATCTCGTCATTAAGCAACAAATCTGTAAAATGTAGGGAATTGTATTGTTCCTCACCCTCATCTATCCTCCCTCCCACTTTTCTCACAGATAAGTTTAGTGGTGTGACAATTCTCTCTTTTTTTTTTTTTTTCGTCAACAATATCCGCACAAGTCTTCTGGCCCAGCTGTTGCTCCCGTACTATGTGGTTCATTTAAGGTTGTGGCTTTATTCTTTCCCAGGAATTTAACAGTATATATCTATTGTCTAGTACACTATGTCTACAATTCGCCTCATTCCTGGATAATTATCAGCATACAGTACAACCCATCCACAAAACAAAGGTTAGGTTAGGTTAGGTTAGGTTAAATAGGTATCGTTCTCAATATATTAATACATTCTTTAATGAATGTGTCAGTATTACGATAGTAAGAGAGAGTAATACTGTTGAGTGATACATGTCTCTTGTTCATTCATTTACGCCATTAACTTTAATAAATATACATTATAAGAGTGTTAGAGCTTCCTTAGTGAATGAGCCGCACACATCACCTTGAGTCCGTAGGCAGCAGTCAGTACATGATGGAATTATTTCATCGTGTGATATAGATGGTTTAAAGCATACACGACCGAGGAAGAGTAAATCAGCTATACAATACATTACCGAGAAGCTTGTAGAAATATAAAGTAAAAATTTATTATAGAAAGAAAAACTATTAAACACATTTAGAGGTGTATGTAAAGGAGAAAAAACCCCGATAGTATTACCAAAGAAACATGCAGTAAATCAGTGGGTGAATCACGAGAAAAAACTGTCACCATACCATGATCGACTGCCTTAGTGACTTCTAAGTACTTGTTGATGGCGTTCGTCAATGCTGCCACCAAGGATCCGGTCATCGCCGTCGGTATCGAGTCGGCGGACTCATTTGCCGTTGCGTTGGATTCTGTTGTTGCATCAGTTCCCTCTGTGGTGGCTTCTTTTGTCACACTAGATGCCGCCGTGGTGGCTTTTTTTGTCACACTAGGTGCCGCCGTGGTGGTCGTATTAATCACTTTACCCATCACCGCAGACGCCAGGAGGAGGACGTAGAGTATGACCATCGTGACGAACTACTGTATGTGCGTGTGGCAGCCACCAGACACTTCTCACGACACACTACTGACGGACCTCAACTGTGTGGAGAGAGAGAGAGAGAGAGAGAGAGAGAGAGAGAGAGAGAGAGAGAGAGAGAGAGAGAGGTCATCAACTCAATTACAATTTTGAGAATGTGTCACAGAGAAGATAATATAGATGTAACAAAAAACTTTCCTCTTCTTTCCTAACTTCTATTTATGCCATAAGATTTTTCTAATGGCATATTTGACATTAAATGAGTACAGGTATTTATGATAATGAATCGTAACAGGTACAAATCATCCGAACATATTGAATTCCTTGTTGAAAGTCTCCAATGTAACCTGACTTTAATACTGGCTCCGTAAGTAACTCTAGGAAATGTATTATTCACTGGTTTATAAATTTCAACCTCTTTCCCTGGAGTCTGTTGTACATCTCTCTTGAATGTCATCACCGTCTTGTAGGGTGTAGTGGAGGCAACATAGCCGAGGGATCACACAAAGTCTACTGGGTTTTTAAGGTCGAGGGGCTTATGCTTCGGTAAGTTGAGTGTGTACACATATGAGAAGGAGGGGTTGGGGGTACGTCGGAAGTAGTGAGTTGTACTGGCTGCGTCTCTCTTTCGTCTACGGCTGCTGAGGACCTCGGGTGAGCGCCTCGCTTACACGCCGTTACAGCCTATCGCCTTAACTTTACCCGCATTTCCGCCAAATTCCGGCCCAGGCGACCGTTCGCTAAACTTTTCACTTAGGTGGGGACGCTGGGTGAATGCATGGCCGCGAGGGCACCAACTTTGTACCATTTCACTTACACCGTTAAAAAGTTTTAGAGCTGTGTTTTTTGGGGGGGCCAGTAGGGGGGGGGGCACCGGTAGTACATGCTGCATACATTATGGTCTCTGCTTTAAATACTTGGTCAATTTAGATGTACGGAAAGAAAAACTGAAAAAAAAGGAATAAACGATACTTGAATTAAGAGATACGAATGAAAGAATAAATTTGCGACACCATATATTAAATAACTTTGTTGGTGAATTTTGAGTTTGATCAGACCTGCAGGTACTTCACTGCACCACAAAGGTCAACTTGTTCCTCCACCGTCACACGGGATATCAAAGGTCACACGTTATAGGGACTCTGAGCCACACGGGGCTGATAACAATGACTGCTAACTTTTACTGCAGTGCGTCCTCGTCTGTGACTGATGAACTGAGTAAATACATTTAAAGTGAGTCTCTAACCTGTCATCTCGTATTTTATTTCTCGTTATTTCGTTAAAAATATTCCCTTCAGTACAAGGCAGCGATGTTTATCAAATATTAATGGCGACCAAAATGATGGATAATAATCGTTGCATTAAACCATACTCGAAAAAATAAATCACTCACGCTGAACATTATCAGTTTGGTCAGGAAAGATGTACACTTAGTTGACTTAACAAATCCAAATATATCATGGTATATCTTTCACTACTTACGGAGAACCAATATGTATGTTAAAAGTCGACAAATTCAAATATGAGAACACCTTAAGCTTCTTTTAGAGATGGGATCTTACCTTGATGATAGTTGGTGAGTGAGTGAGGAGGTGAGGTGAACTGGGGCTTTATACCAACAACACCTTGGCAACACCCATGATTGTTGTATTACGACACCAAACTCCCCATCTCCCTCTGATGTTGGTGGCAGTGAGGTGACCTTGAGTTCATGTTATCCAAAGATGTTGTGAAACCTTAGCATAAAGGCAACGCTTAAGGTCTAACAACTCGCCAAGACACTGACTCCATCGATTCTCTTCTTCTTACGTCACTGTGCACTGTCAGATTACTTACAATTATACTGACAATTTCTATCGTTATAAAGAAAGCAATATTAAGGAGAGGAAATAGCGAATAATGATCAAGCTTCTCTTCACTCTCATTTAAATCATTTCCCTCTTTTAATCTTTCATTTTCCTCCTCTTTTCCTCATCTCCTTCTCATGTTTCCCTCTTCCGCATCTCCTTTCTCTTCCTTCTTTTCTCCCTAGTCCTCTTCATCTCCCTAACTCCTCCCTCCTCTTTCTGTCTTCTATGTTCCTTCCCCAACTTTCCACTTCTTTCTCTCTCTCTCTTCCCCATCTCCCCTTTGTTCCCTGCTTGTTTCCATCTTTACTTTCTCTTCCTCAACTCCCTTGCTTTCTTTATCCCCTTCTCTTTATCAGGATTTTTTCCATCGCCTCCTCAACTCACTTCTCTTCCCCCCTCGTCTAACCCATTTTCCTTCTCTTCCTTCTTACTCTCTCTTCTCCTTTCTGCTCTTCTCCTTTCTCTCTATTCGGGTTCGTTCTCATTTCTTCCCCCTCCTCTTTTCTATTCGTGCTCATTCATTCTTACTTTTCTTTACTTCTTCTTCTCTATTCGTGCTCATTCTCTTTTCTTCTTCTTCTTCTTCTTCTTCTTCTTCTTCTTCTTCTTCTTCTTCTTCTTCTCCCAGTTTCCTCTGCTCCTCCTCATCTCGTCTCTCAAGTTACGGTTATAAATATTGACAGGCTGAAAAAAAACTATGGAAAAAGAAACACTGTCCTCGGTGTGTCGGCGCATCATCAGGTGGTGAGGCCAGCGTCGTCTTGCAGCCAAGTGAAGCCAAAGTTTAAGTTTTACACGCGAGAAAATTCAAAGGAAATTTTAAAAGATGAGATGACTTTTACACAACTTTGACCTGGGAGGATTTTTGTTTTTTAATATTTTGAACATGGACAGTTTAAGATATGCGAGAGAATTTTATTTATTTTTTATATATTTTTTTATGAACGATAAGATCTCAAAGAATGTATGCATATATATGTGTGTGTGTGTGTGTGTGTGTGTGTGTGTGTGTGTGTCTGTGTGCGAGTGGGTGGGTGGATGGGTGTTGTTGTGTGTGGGTGGGTGGATGGGTGTTGTTGTGTGTGGGTGGGTGGGTGGGTGTTGTTGTGTGTGGGTGGGTGGGTGGGTGTTGGTGTGTGTGGGTGGGTGGATGGGTGTTGGTGTGTGTGGGTGGGTGGATGGGTGTTGTTGTGTGTGGGTGGGTGGATGGGTGTTGTTGTGTGTGGGTGGGTGGATGGGTGTTGGTGTGTGTGGGTGGGTGGATGGGTGTTGGTGTGTGTGGGTGGGTGGATGGGTGTTGGTGTGTGTGGGTGGGTGGATGGGTGTTGGTGTGTGTTGGTGGGTGGATGGGTGTTGGTGTGTGTGGGTGGGTGGATGGGTGTTGGTGTGTGTGGGTGGGTGGATGGGTGTTGGTGTGTGTGGTGGTGGGTGCTAATTTAGGATTATTCTTAACATCTTCATGATAATAATGGATAAGAGAACGTGTAAAGTTATAAGACACAAACAAAACACAAACTCATCACCTCATTACCATAATATTTGTGATAAATAAAAACATCCGTAAACACTCCAGTAGGTCTTTTTTTTTCTCTCCATACTTTAAAACCGAACAAATTCTACCTCAGTCTCGTTAATCCGGCAATAAAACTCGGGAAACAACTGCGGGTCCGGATTTCTAAAGTTTCCAGCTATAGTTTATTCCCCAACTCGGTAAAAATAGAACCCCCTTTGTTTAAAATGAATATATAGTTGAATGTTGGGATTATTTTTACCAAGTTAGGTTCATTCTCCCGTTCACCAAATAGAGACGTGTTCAGTAATTCTCAATGTCAATTAAAACGGTAACACTAGCCGCTGTAATATTGTTTTGCTGATCGAGAAGCTAAGTAATATATCTTTAACTCTTACGATCTTTACGTGCTGAGGTAGTAGTAGTAGTAGTAGTAGCAGTAGTAATAAAATGGCGGCGAAGGTGTGGCTATTGGGGGAAGCTGGAGGCCACGTTTAAAAAAAAAAAGAAGGGTAGCAGTAGTGGGTGTCGTCAGGGTGACAAGTTGCAAAGCACAGCAAAAAATGTATCAATATTCTCTGCAACGCAATCAACATTTCGCTTTCGTCCTTCACCACTTGTAAATATTTTTCATCTTTATATCAATGTTTACATCACATCTCATCTCCTTGTCATCCCTCATTGTATCTCTCTCTCTCTCTCTCTCTCTCTCTCTCTCTCTCTCTCTCTCTCTCTCTACCGTAAATACCTATCCACCCAAAGGGAGAATATAACGACGCGCAGAGCCTTCAGTGCAACAAGAAAACTATTTCGAAACAAACTTCGTTGAAAGAGAAGCATATTTGGTAAAGACATCCCCCGCAATGGCCAAAAAGTTGGGGATAATGGTAATAATCTAGGAACATTAGTGGGCGTTTAACACTTAGCCGCTGGAAGACAGGATATGAGCATCTTATCTCGGGGAAAATCAGGAGAGAGAGAGAGAGAGAGAGAGAGAGAGAGAGAGAGAGAGAGAGAGAGAGAGAGAGAGAGCATACTGAACACATAATATATCTGTGTCAGTAGAGGTCTCGAACTCTTCACATGATTGACCCCTCTCCCCCGTCCACCACCCACTTACTATAAGGTCAAAGGTCACTGAATATCTCATCATTGTTTTCTCTGGTCACATGAACCTTTCCTTAATGGACTGTTTTAATACCATATAAAGTTAACTCCCTCGGACTATTGCCCTGTGAGGCGTCTGGTGGCTTAGCTCATGTAATATCCGTCAACGAGTAAACAGGAAGAGATTACCGGCCTTAATGATCTCTCTCTCTCTCTCTCTCTCTCTCTCTCTCTCTCTCTCTCTCTCTCTCTCTCTCTCCGTTCCATCTTCCCAACGTTTCATTTTACTTCTGTTTCTCTCTTGTTCCTGTTTCAACCTTCTGCCATTTCTCGGTCCTTCTATTTTACCTTCCCTCTTGTCTCATTTTCCTTCATTTCACTCTCCTTTCTTCCATTCCTTTTATATTGTATTAATTACGTTCCGTCACCCTCTCAGAGACGTGAGGGTGACGTGGGGGAAGCGTGAGGAGGCGTGTGGGGGACGTGGCGTGAGGTGGAGTGGAGGTCGTGGTGGGAGGCGTGGAGGTCGTGGTGGGAGAGGCGTGAGGAGAGGCATAAGGACAGCTTCCTCCATGGTGACCCCAAATCTACCCAACTGTGAATGTGTACAATAACTTTACAGTCTGGGAAGTGAAGGCGGTTGAGAACAGTTCTTGTCATACTGCCTCCTTGTGTACCAGAGGCAGATAACAAGGGCTTATATTGCTGGATCACACCAGGTACTGGCAGCTGTTGATCACACAAGACCCTGGCTGTTGTTGATCACATAAAGACCATGGCCGCTCTTGATCATATAAGACTCTGGCTGTTGTTGATCACATAAGACCCTGGATGTTGTTGGTCACATAAGACCCTGGATGTTGTTGATCACATAAGACCCTGGATGTTGTTGATCACATAAGAACGTGGCAGGTGTTGATCACATAACACCCTGGCCGCTGTTGATCACATAAGACCCTATTAGCTGTTGATCACAAAAGACCCTGGCCGCTGTTGATCACAAAAGACCCTTCAGCTGTTGATCACATAAGACCCTGGCTGTTGTTGATCACACAAGACCCTTCAGCTGTTGATCACATAAGACCCTGGCTGTTGTTGATCACACACTACTCGGACACGTCAAACTTTACAACTTTACGAGATAGGTCACATTTCTGGAAGACATGACCAAGGCTCTTAGTGTTCGGGCGAATATCTGATCCTTTTGTTTACTTTATCAAGAAACTGTGACCCGGAACACGTGTTGTGGGTGGATGGCGGTCACCCCTTCAGCCTCCCACTACGGGATCGCTATCTACTGGGGAGTTGAAGGCCAAGTCAACATGTACAGTATATTGATGTCAGTCAAGTTAAATGTAGAGTGTTAAAGATATTCCCAACCTAACCTAACCTAACCTAACCGAGACTAGCCTAGGATGCTCTTAGGTTAAGTTTGGATTTGTTAGGTTTGATCTAGAACTTGTGATATTCAATCGATTTTCCAAATGGACATTCACTATACGCTATGTTGTACCATTGTAACATTTTAATGAAGTGAACAGGGGGTCATAATTGATTCAAATCTGTAAGAAATATACGCTCAGATTTTTCAACTGAGATTATATGGCATTAAGCGCTTTATCAAGTGTGAGAGGTGGGAATAATGCTGCCTCTCCGCCAAGCTGTCTCTCTTAATCCAGCTGTCTCTCCTATTCCAGTTGTCTCTCCCTCCAATTGTCTCTCCTACTCTACAGCTGTCTCTCTCACTCTCCAGCTGTCTCTCCCACCCTGCAGCTGTCTCTCCCACTCTGTAGCTGTCTCTCCGTACTCTACAGCTATATCCTCCACTCTGTAGCTGTCTCTCCGTACTCTACAGCTATATCCCCTACTCAGCAGCTGTCTCTCCCACCCTTCAGCTATATCTCCCACCCTGCAGCTGTCTCTCCCATTCTCCACCTGTCTCTCACACCCTGCAGCTGTCTCTCCCACCCTCAAGCTGTCTCTCCCACCCTGCAGTTGTCTCTCCCACCCTGATGCTGTCTCTCCCACCCTGCAGCTGTCTCTACCACCCTCCAGCTGTCTCTCCCACCCTGCAGCTGTCTCTCCCACCCTGCAGCTGTCTCTCCCACCCTGCAGCTGTCTCTCCCACCCTGCAGTTGTCTCTCCCACCCTGCAGCTGTCTCTCCCACCCTGCAGTTGTCTCTCCCACCCTGATGCTGTCTCTCCCACCCTGCAGCTGTCTCTCCCACCCTGATGCTGTCTCTCCCACCCTCCAGCTGTCTCTCCCACCCTGCAGCTGTCTCTCCCACCCTGCAGTTGTCTCTCCCACCCTGATGCTGTCTCTCCCACCCTACAGCTGTCTCTCCCACCCTGCAGCTGTCTCTCCCACCCTGCAGTTGTCTCTCCCACCCTGCAGCTGTCTCTCCCACCCTGCAGTTGTCTCTCCCACCCTGATGCTGTCTCTCCCACCCTGCAGCTGTCTCTCCCACCCTGCAGTTGTCTCTCCCACCCTGATGCTGTCTCTCCCACCCTGCAGCTGTCTCTCCCACCCTGATGCTGTCTCTCCCACCCTCCAGCTGTCTCTCCCACCCTGATGCTGTCTCTCCCAACCTGCAGTTGTCTCTCCTATCTTCCACTCCTTCCGTTCTTTCCCCTGCCCCACTAACACCATTCTGCCACCACCATCACCATCCTACCACTAACACCATTCTGCCACCACCATCACCATCCTACCACTACCACCACTACCTCTATCACCACCCTACCACCAACAACATCTATCCCGAGCACCATCCTACCACCACCACCACCACCATCCCTATCATCATCCTACCACGACCACCACCATCCCTCTATACCCCATCCCACCAATCCATCACGATAAGCGCAAGACGCCAACAAAGACAGAAACACACACTCGCTTCGTCTTAATTGAGATATGAGTTTGGTGAAGATTTTTTTTAAAGGAATGAGGTGCGGGTGGCGGGGAGGGGAGAGAGGTCATTTGTCTTGTCAGTTTTCATGATTAATTTTGATGAATTACCTTGACGTATTTCCATATTGAGACGAGGAAGAGGAAGATCAATCTACTGTGTGTGTTGGAGGAGAATGATTCCCTCACGTTTTAAGTTCTTCACGTCGCTCCCTCAAGAAAAAGAAGATGGATTCTGAGGCTGTATATTATATGAAATGCAAATGGTGTTAGGGCAGCAGTCAGGAGGCTATGATGAATGACTTTGTTTTTTTCTTTTATATTTTACTCGTTAAATGGAGCATATTTATATATTTTTAGGTGGTATATAGAGTTGAGGTGTAGTATAGTATTTTCGTTTATATTTATATTTATCTACTCGTGTAGTTGTCATATCATTTTATAATTTATTTATTTATTTATTTTATTTATTTTTAATTTTTTTACGAGCTGCCTTGTGGCTTTGGTTATTATTTCTGCTGTGTATGTTTAGCAGTGCGGTGGCCAAGTTGTATATCATTCGCCTTTTTGTCCTCATTGCCGCCTCTTCTGGTCAGGACACCCATAGTCCAGCCGTCTGTGAATGGGAACCTAACTTTATTCTTGGGAAGTAAAGGCAGATGTGTGCCCTCCCGGCCACACTGCCTCCTTGTGTTTTGGTGTTCACTGTGACCATAACCAACTGGCTGGCTTACGGGACACACTTTCTCAGTGAACATTTAGTCTTTAGTCTTTTTCGAGGTTAAAAGAAAGCTGTTGAGCTATCAACTCTATTTTCTACAGAACATTTTTTTTTTGTACAAAGAGTTACTTGTGTCCAACAGCTCAAAGGGATAGAGCAAAGACTCTCCTCACCATACCAGATGCTGGTGTATAGACGAAAAAACACAAAGATCCATTGTTCCTTTTTGTCTAGTGTGAAGTTCAGTTACACGTGAAAGGATCCTAAATTCTCTGGCCCATCCGTCTTACCTTGTCGCCAGCGCTTTCAACAAAGTTTTCTTTTGATATATTTCTCACAATTTCTGATTCCAAGAGAGCACCAAGACGCTGTTATTGTGGCGATGCATCATACCCAGCAGCAGACCTCTGACGGGGCCTCCACTGGGATATTGTCCACGTCAAGGTAGCGACCCGGAGATAAATGACCACTCACGATATTGGCCATGTGAGGACAGATATCAGAGGGTTATTGGAGCAGCATTTTGTATTCGGTGATTTTATAGAGAGAGCTTTTGTGAGTGTGGGTAAAGAGGTTTTGATTATGGGAACTAACAAGAGGAACAGTGACTTGGTGGAACGTTTTATTGGAAATGGATCCCCGTACTTAGTGTTTTCATGTACGGATAAAGTAAATTTATCTTTGTAATTGAAAGCCGGTAACTATATACCCACCACTAGGGAATAATCTTAAAGAAACTTGGTTCCGTGAAAAGCTTTTTGACGTCGGTGTTGCATCATAGTGGAATAAATATCCATCCATACACATCAGGCTCATTTGACAAAGAATTATTTAAGATGGAAAGACAGATCTCGCTTACCTGCCTACTACAGCGGTGCATTTCTATCACAAAGGATTATCAATTAAGAGTGTACTTAAGATGCAACAAAATATAACTACAAACTGTAAGGCAATTATATACGTGCTATCAATATTTCATGCATCTTCTGACAGATTTCAATTCACAATAATTCTGGTATTGGTTACGGGAAATGAAAAGGGATAGGGACGTGAGGAGGGAGGTAAGGGGGTGGGGAGGCAGATAAGGGGGTGGGTAGTTAGGTAAAGGGGTTAGGGGTAGGTAGGAGTGTAGGGAGGTAGATAGGAGTGTGGGGAGTTAGGTAGGAGTGTGGGGAGGAGGTAGGGCCTTGAGGAATTAGGATGGAATGTGAGAAGATGGGTTGTGGATGTGGGGAGACGGGTAGTAATGTGGAGATGTGGGGAGGAGGACATGGGGAATAGACGAAAATAAGTGGAAGGAGGGTATAGGAGGATGAAGAGGAGGGAGGAGGCAAGGGCAATAGGAGGAGGGTGGGAAGGAGAGAAAAGAGAAGATAGTGGGGAGAGAAAGAATGGATGAGGAAGAAGATAGAAAAAGTGGAGAGAAAAAGGAGGGGGAGAAAAGGCAAAGGAGGTGAGGGGAGGAGGGAAGAATAAAGAGGAAAAGAGAGAGACAGGAGGGGAGGCGAAAGTACAGTACAGTGCAGTATACAGTACTGTACTGTAAATGAGAAATGAGTGGCAGGAGCGTGTTAGGTCATCGGGAAATCCAATAAAAGTTTGAACATTCCTGGAATGGAGTCATTTTTCAGTTGAGTGCCTCAGGAAGCAGTGAAACGATTCCCTCCCTGAGCTGTGTGTGTAGTTATAGTGGAGTTGGACAGTGAGGAAGCGACCAATGGGACCAACAATATAAGACCAATCCACAAAGTTTATGTAATTCTCCTCAGGAATTCCATCCTTGGTGAACTTGTTTGCCCCTTTGTGAATGATATCTTTAAAAGACTCTCACAGACTCTTGAGAAACTTTTTCCTTTCTACTCGTAGTTAATCGTTGGTGAACTTTCTCTGCGTTCACAATAGCTCTTGAGAATCTTTGCATATTTCTAGTGGTATTCCACCCTTGGTGAGTGGCGTCGGATCCTCCACTGAGTTCTGTAAAAATATTGTTTTGAGTCCGGAACTAAAGTGGCGGTGACAAGTAACTTTTTTTTTTTTTGAGCGAGAGAAAGTATAATGTTACCTGTGATCTTTCTTTGTGTTTAATGATGCTGAGAACAATTCCTTCTTTATATAGCATCTCATCCTCAGTAAACCTTCTCCGTGTGTACTTTAGAACTTCCTCAAAACTTTTCCTTAACATTGAGAAACTTTTTTTTCTAATGATACCATTCTTGGTGATATTTCTCCTAGTCGCCTTCTCTGAGGTTTTCTGAAGAATTGGATATTTTTTTTTATACTAATACAAGTTAGAGAATAACTTAATGGATGTTTCCTTTGACTTCGTGAGATGATATTTTTCCATTTAGATGTGATTTAAATCTCTGTCTGTTTGTCTGTCTGTCTGTCTGTCTGTCTGTCTGTCTGTCTGTCTCTGTTGTGAGGTACCTGTAAATTATTCACCCTGTTCCCGCCTTGTTATGTGAAGTTCGGAATATCCATTTTCGCCTTAATTGTTACCAACTATCACCATTTCGCTTCGTGAACACACCCACCTCAATCACCACCAATTTGTGCTATTACCATTACCATCATCACTATTACCGCCACCACGTCACCACCACCACTAACACCACCATCACCACTACCTCTACCACCACTACTATTTCTGCCACCACTACCTGCCAAACACCACTGCCATTACCATAGCCACTACTTCCGCCACCATTATCAATATCAGCATCGCTGCCTCTGCCACCACTACTTCTGTCACCCCCACTGCAATCCCCACGGCCACCCCCACTACCACCAGCAGGGACCCGGGACTCGCGGATTTATCCATCATGTCTATGGGAAATCCCCGGATTACTCACCATCGCTAAAATCCTATGATTTACGACCAAGCGAATGACACTTTTTCCGAGCCTCTGTGAGCATGATTTAGAAGAATGGGAAGTACTGTGTCAGCATCCTAATGTGTGTGTGTGTGTGTGTGTGTGTGTGTTTTCGTGTACATGAGTATGAGAGAAAGGCAGTGTATGTTTTAATTTTTTTGTGTGACATGTCCGCCTTGTCTTTCTCCTCTGGTATAAGTATCCACACAAATTGCCCAGCCTACATGTCAAGTACACCTCACCTCAGGGATTGTCTGCGGTATTTACACCTCTTGTTCCTCTACAGTCTACCTCAGCAGGCTAATTTTAGATGCAACTTTCACTCAATGAATGGGTTTTTCATACGTACATGTAAACACATACACACACGTGTAACACCCTTCCTCTCTCTCTCTCTCTCTCTCTCTCTCTCTCTCTCTCTCTCTCTCTCTCTCTCTCTCTCTCTCTTCCAGTAGAACACCAGCCACCACCAACAGTGTTTACTTGCACCATAAACGGACACCACGGGAACGCGGCTCACTAAAAATAGCATACACCCATCCATCCCCACACACACACATACCTTGCTGGTAAATAAACACACGGGCTTCAAATTCTGTCTTGTGGGAAGAGTGGTAAGTGCGTTCGTGTAGCGCCTCGCCCTCACGGCAGGCCTGGGCGGTGACGTACTGCACCACTCACTGGGGAACTCACTTATGCATGGCACTGCCACCCTCGTCCACACATGCTAAAGAAGCCTCCTGCAAGACGATACTCTCTATTCCGTTCTTGCTCTCTCTTTTAACTTGCCGCAAGCTCACCGAGATAATAAATATCCTATGTTGGGCGAAATGCTGGGATTGTAACATTGGAACGGCGGGAGAGAGAAAAGGTGAATGGGAAGTGCAAGAAGAGGAGAGAAATACATATAGAAGTAAATAAAAATAATAATTAGTTCTTAGAAGTGAAGGAGGGGACTAACTTGAGGAAGTAGTGGAAAGAAGAGAACTGAAGTATACATGAAAGGGATTTGGAGGAAGAAAAGGATAGGGCAGATATTGAAGGAGAGGAGAGGTTGCAGTGTCCCCGGGGCCCACCAGGACACACCCAGAGACAGTAATGGTTCCCCAGGTGGCAGCAATATGCAGGAGAGGCAGTGTACTTAAAGCTCTTACGGTGGAGGGTGTGACGTGGGTCTGGAAGGTTGTAGAGGATGAAAGGAAAGTAAGGTAAGAGGCGGGAGGAGATTATGTGTGTGTGTGTGAGAGAGAGAGAGAGAGAGAAAAGAGCTAGAGAGGCTGTGTGCAAGGGGAAGGAAATTTCTAATGTACAAAGAGACAAATTCTTCCCCCCCCCCCCCCCCGCAAAAAAAAGTCACGTCTCCATCGCCGATTATATTCTTAGACTAAAACAAGTAATGACCAAACAATTATAAAACCTGAATGACCTTGGCTGCCATGTACTGGTGAAAAAAAAACTACTCTGAAAAACCATTCTTTAGCCTTCATACTAAATCATTACTATTGTCCATAAATTAAAGAAGACAAATATAATGCATTTTGTGTTGTTGCCCGGTAAATGTCCCCACTTTATCATCCTCCAGTGGCCATAACTCACAGGAAAACAACATTGAAAGCATCACAGTGTGCAACATTTATTCCGACAAACCACATCTTAGAGTAAATAAGAAGTGAGGAAGAATTGGGTCACTAGATGAATTACGCCTCACTTAAAGAATCATCCCTCGAGTGTAAAAAAAAAAAGTATCCATTAGTTAGATCGGTAAAGGATGAGCTAGGATGGCTTAAATGCTAATAAAAAAGAGAGACCAAATTCGATATAACTCAGATGGTAACTGGGGAAATAGCATCACTAACATCCCTTAAAAACACATTCAAGCAGGAGGACACGACACACACACACACACACACACACACACACACACACACACACACACACACCACCTCCCACACACACACACACACACACGCACACACACACACACCACCTCCCACACACACACTCACACCACCTCCCACACACGCGCACACACACACACACACACACCACCTCCCACACACACACACACACACACACACACACACACACACACACCCCACCTCACACACACACACACACACACACACACACACACACACCCCACCTCCCACACACCACCTCCCACCCACACACACACACACACACACACACACACCACCTCCCACACACGCACACACACACACACCACCACCCATACACACACACACCCCACCTCCCACACACCACCTCCCACACACACACACACACACACACACACACACACACACACACACACACACACACCACCTCCCACACACACACACACACACACCACCTCCCACACACACACACACCCACACATCCCACCTCCCACACACACACACACACACACACACACCACCTCCCACACACACACTCACACCACCTCCCACACACGCACACACACACACATCCCACCTCCCACACACATCCCACCTCCCACACACACACCAGCTCCCACACACACACACACACACACACACAAACACACCATAAACCTCACATGTTTGTATTGCATTCCCACGAAGGAGAAATATCACCGAGTCCTGAAAGGCATCTCTGAACGTCATGTATATCAAAGACGGCGGGAGTATATTAAGAGTGTGTGTGTTGCCTGGAGCCTTCATTGTTGCACGTCATGAGCCACGCCACTGTGCTGAGACGCTCATGTGTATCTTGTTGTGTTATAATAGGTTTGTGTTCCTGTGGGTGAAGGTGTATGGGTTTGTATGTGTATGTGTTTGTATGTTTCTGTATTGTTGGGTGTGTGTGTGTGTGTGTGTGTGTGTGTGTGTGTGTGTGTGTGTGTGTGTGTGTGTGTGTGTGAGTGTGTAATACCCCTGCGTAGTTTTGACATGTGGTGGCTTCATAATCCCAATACTAATAGCCATTTGCATCCAATACCACGTCTTTATCATTAGATCGTCCAGGCCAGAAGTACCCAAAACAAAAGAACATCTAAGCATTCTATTTAAGGAGGATTAAGGAGAATAAGTAAATTCGTCTTTGAGAGAGTAATTTTTTTATACGGGGTCGTTCTTGTGTGACCATCAATCTTTGTCGTATTTCTCATCTGCAAAACAAACAAAATGGTGCTTAAATTCAGTTTAATTTTTTTCCTCCCTTGCCTTGATTCTACGATATCATTCTCTCTCTCTCTCTCTCTCTCTCTCTCTCTCTCTCTCTCTCTCTCTCTCTCTTTGCATTCCGGCTATCCTTCTTTCTGTCGTTTAATTTCTTTCTCTTCATTTCATTGTATCTAGCTAGCTGCTCTTCGGTCTCTTTCTCTCTTTCCCACCATTGTCTCCTTTCTCCTCGTCTGTTTAATTATTTGTCTGTCTCTGCCTATTCTGTCTCTCCTCTCTCCCATCCCCTCTTTTATTTTCTCCTTTAATCTAACTGTACATAAACAAAATAAAAATAGCATCTTATTTAGAGCTTTTGTCCATGCACTGGTAGAGGGGGATGGGGGAGGGGAAAGAAGGGGTCGGAACACTCCACCTTCACCTCTACGTGTTGAAAACATTAGAGCTAGAGTCCTTAGTCACTCTTCCAGCCTCTAGTAAGGCAAAGGAGAGATGGGCTCTAGTGTTTGCTTATCATTACTAAGAACTCTCAGCTGGTTTGTTCCTGGGAGAGAGAGTGTGTGTGTGTGTGTGTGTGAGCTGGAAGTGAGTGAGTGAGTCAGTCAGTGAGTCAGTGAATGCGCGTACGTGTGTGTGTGTGTGTGTGTGTGTGTGTGTGTGTGTGTGTGTGTGGTTTCGCGTGCGTGTGTGTGTGTGTATGAGCTGGGAGGTAGTAGGGCTGAAGTGTGAAGAGTGTGTAAACTGGAAGAGTGTGTAAGAGTTGGTTATGTGTGTATGCAAACTGGGAGAGTTTGTGACCTAGGAAAAGGAGTGGGTACTAGACTGTGTGTGAGCTGAGAGTTTGTAAACTGAGAGGCTTTTACTGAGAGTCTGAGTGGGGGTTAGTATTTGATCTGAGAGACTTTAATGTTTTTATTATGTGAGCTGGGAGACGTCCTCAGTGACACTCTCTCCACGTGAGGTTTATTAGATACAGATTATCTATATTAATTAGTCAGATTCACCTGTTAGCTGGATGTCACTCGCCCCATTAGCAGTGATACGAGATGATTTAACCCCTTTGAGGACGATGATTTAACCTCTTCAAAACGATGATTTATCTCCTTGAAAACGATGACTTAATCCCCGAAGGACGATGAATTTATTCCTTGAGGCCGTAAAAAAACAAAAAACAATTCTCTCTCTCCGAAACGCATTATAGATCGGTCGGTCGGTCAGGAGAGGCGGGCACTGAGCCAAAACATTTATTAGCAACAACAAAACATAACTCAGGAGGACTCAGAAGCAGTACATCTCTCCTCTGTTGATAAAGTTTTCTGATGTTAACTTTAAAAAGAAAAATAAAGAAATCTAAGAAAAAAGCAAATGTAAAATACAGAAGGGATGAAGATGAATGAGAAAAGTATTAAGCGGCAGATAACAGACTTCTTGACCTGTTATTTCCACCGAGAGAAGAAAATAATTCCCGATCACTCCGCCGTGGTCGTATCTGTGAAGACTGTGTGAAATATCTTGGAGGGTGAAATATGACCCAAATCTCAAGAGGAATTCTTCATCAGTTCTCTGTTAAACACCTGAAATATTGTAGTGATTACGGCCACACAGTTGGTAGTCATTCTCAGAGGTGGTAGTCACACTCAGAGATGGCAACCACACTCAGATGTGGTAATCATATATCAGAAATGGTAGCTGCAATCAGAAATGACAATCGCACTCAGATACTTAATGGTGCATTGTGGTATAATATTCACATGAAAGTTATTGATAATAGTGGAATATATTATGTAGCTTTACTTGGTCTTCTAGAACTTAGTTAAGAATAAGATTGAGTTACGGATCAACTTTCAAACTTAATGGAATGTCCCCCAAGGAAGGTGATTCATTCATGTTATTTATTTATCAAGAATGACTTTATATTTTAGAACCAGATAATATAATATATACTACACTGCATTATATACCGTATGGCAATGTATCTTGGGTGTGTGGTGTGGCGGTGGGTGTGTGGTGTGGCAGAGGGTGTGTGGTGTGGCGGTGGGTGTGTGGTGTGGCAGTGGGTGTGTGGTGTGGCGGTGGGTGTGTGGTGTGGCGGTGGGTGTGTGGTGTGTCAGTGGGTGTGTGGTGTGGCGGTGTGTGTGTGATGTGTCAGTGGGTGTGTGGTGTGGCAGTGGTGTGTGGTGTGGCAGTGGGTGTGTGGTGTGGCAGTGGGTGTGTGGTGTGGCAGTGGTGTGTGGTGTGGCAGTGGGTGTGTGGTGTGGCAGTGGGTGTGTGGTGTGGCAGTGGGTGTGTGGTGTGGCAGTGGGTGTGTGGTGTGGCAGTGGGTGTGTGGTGTGGCAGTGGGTGTGTGGTGTGGCAGTGGGTGTGTGGTGTGGCAGTGGGTGTGTGGTGTGGCAGTGGGTGTGTGGTGTGGCAGTGTGTGTGTGGTGTGTCAGTGGGTGTGTGGTGGGCAGTGGGTGTGTGGTGTGTCAGTGGGTGTGTGGTGTGGCAGTGGGTGTGTGGTGTGGCAGTGGGTGTGTGGTGTGGCAGTGGGTGTGTGATGTGGCAGTGGGTGTGTGGTGTGGCAGTGGGTGTGCGGTGTGGCAGAGGGTGTGTGGTGTGGCAGTGGGTGTGTGGTGTGGCAGTGGGTGTGTGGTGTGGCAGTGGGTGTGTGGTGTGGCAGTGGGTGTGTGGTGTGGCAGTGTGTGTGTGGTGTGTCAGTGGGTGTGTGGTGTGGCAGTGGGTGTGTGGTGTGTCAGTGGGTGTGTGGTGTGGCAGTGGGTGTGTGGTGTGGCAGTGGGTGTGTGGTGTGTCAGTGGGTGTGTGGTGTGTCAGCGGGTGTGTGGTGTGTCAGTGGGTGTGTGGTGTGGCAGAGGGTGTGTGGTGTGTCAGTGGGTGTGTGGTGTGGCAGTGTGTGTGTGGTGTGGCAGTGGGTGTGTGGTGTGGCAGTGGGTGTGTGGTGTGGCAGTGGGTGTGTGGTGTGGCAGTGTGTGTGTGATGTGGCAGTGGGTGTGTGGTGTGGCAGTGGGTGTGTGGTGTGGCAGTGGGTATGTGGTGTGTCAGTGGGCGTGTGGTGTGTCAGTGGGTGTGTGGTGTGTCAGTGGGTGTGTGTGGTGTGTCAGTGGGTGTGTGGTGTGGCAGAGGGTGTGTGATGTGGCAGTGGGTGTGTGGTGTGGCAGTGGGTGTGTGGTGTGGCAGTGGGTGTGTGGTGTGTCAGTGGGTGTGTGGTGTGTCAGTGGGTGTGTGGTGTGTCAGTGGGTGTGTGGTGTGGCAGAGGGTGTGTGGTGTGTCAGTGGTTGTGTGGTGTGGCAGTGTGTGTGTGATGTGGCAGTGGGTGTGTGGTGTGGCAGTGGGTGTGTGGTGTGGCAGTGGGTGTTGTGGTGTGGCAGTGGGTGTTGTGGTGTGGCAGTGGGTGTGTGGTGTGGCAGTGTGTGTGTGATGTGGCAGTGGGTGTGTGGTGTGGCAGTGGGTGTGTGGTGTGGCAGTGGGTGTGTGGTGTGTCAGTGGGCGTGTGGTGTGTCAGTGGGTGTGTGGTGTGTCAGTGGGTGTGTGTGGTGTGTCAGTGGGTGTGTGGTGTGGCAGAGGGTGTGTGGTGTGGCAGTGTGTGTGTGTGTGGTGTGTCAGTGGTGTGTGGTGTGGCAGAGGGTGTGTGGTGTGGCAGTGTGTGTGTGGTGTGGCAGTGGGTGTGTGGTGTGGCAGTGGGTGTGTGGTGTGGCAGTGGGTGTGTGGTGTGTCAGTGGGTGTGTGGTGTGGCAGAGGGTGTGTGGTGTGGCAGAGGGTGTGTGGTGTGGCAGAGGGTGTGTGGTGTGGCAGTGGGTGTGTGGTGTGGCAGTGGGTGTGTGGTGTGTCAGTGGGTGTGTGGTGTGTCAGTGGGTGTGTGGTGTGGCAGAGGGTGTGTGGTGTGGCAGTGGGTGTGTGGTGTGGCAGAGGGTGTGTGGTCTGGCAGAGGGTGTGTGGTGTGGCAGTGGGTGTGTGGTGTGGCAGAGGGTGTGTGGTGTGGCAGTGTGTGTGTGGTGTGGCAGAGGGTGTGTGGTGTGGCAGTGGTGTGTGGTGTGGCAGAGGGTGTGTGGTGTGGCAGAGGGTGTGTGGTGTGTCAGTGGTGTGTGGTGTGGCAGAGGGTGTGTGGTGTGGCAGTGTGTGTGTGGTGTGGCAGTGGGTGTGTGGTGTGGCAGTGGGTGTGTGGTGTGGCAGTGGGTGTGTGGTGTGGCAGTGGGTGTGTGGTGTGTCAGTGGGTGTGTGGTGTGGCAGTGGGTGTGTGGTGTGGCAGAGGGTGTGTGGTGTGGCAGAGGGTGTGTGGTGTGGCAGAGGGTGTGTGGTGTGGCAGTGGGTGTGTGGTGTGGCAGTGGGTGTGTGGTGTGTCAGTGGGTGTGTGGTGTGTCAGTGGGTGTGTGGTGTGGCAGAGGGTGTGTGGTGTGGCAGTGGGTGTGTGGTGTGGCAGAGGGTGTGTGGTGTGGCAGAGGGTGTGTGGTGTGGCAGTGGGTGTGTGGTGTGTCAGTGGGTGTGTGGTGTGGCAGTGGGTGTGTGGTGTGGCAGTGTGTGTGTGGTGTGGCAGTGGGTGTGTGGTGTGGCAGTGGGTGTGTGGTGTGTCAGTGGGTGTGTGGTGTGTCAGTGGGTGTGTGGTGTGGCAGTGGGTGTGTGGTGTGGCAGTGGGTGTGTGGTGTGTCAGTGGGTGTGTGGTGTGTCAGTGGGTGTGTGGTGTTGCAGTGGGTGTGTGGTGTGGCAGTGGGTGTGTGGTGTGTCAGTGGGTGTGTGGTGTGGCAGTGGGTGTGTGGTGTGGCAGTGGGTGTGTGGTGTGGCAGTGGGTGTGTGGTGTGGCAGAGGGTGTGTGGTGTGGCAGAGGGTGTGTGGTGTGGCAGTGTGTGTGTGTGGTGTGGCAGTGGGTGTGTGGTGTGTCAGTGGGTGTGTGGTGTGTCAGTGGGTGTGTGGTGTGGCAGTGTGTGTGTGGTGTGGCAGTGGGTGTGTGGTGTGTCAGTGGGTGTGTGGTGTTGCAGTGGGTGTGTGGTGTGGCAGTGGGTGTGTGGTGTGTCAGTGGGTGTGTGGTGTGGCAGTGGGTGTGTGGTGTGGCAGAGGGTGTGTGGTGTGGCACAGTGCTCTTGGTGGGTTTGACAGTCTTTTTTTGGTTGTTGTAGTTATTTTTGTTGTTGTTGTTGTTTGTTGTTAAAAGTTGTTTCAAGTCAGGATTTTTAAGGATCGTTCACTAGGTTTTAATTTCTACATGAGAGGTAGAGGGCGAGACATTATGTAGGGCATCGTATTTGACGAATATGCAGTATCTTTTTATCACTTTTATATTATGTAGAAAATTATAAATCACACGTACACAGTAAAAAAAAAAAATATGAAGTCTTCCTCTGACACAAGTTGGTGTATGTTCATGATAATTTTACATCGTTGTGTCTGAAGTACGTGAACCGGCGCCCACCACAGAGGCTGCTCGGGACACAAGAAACTCCCATTTCCTTTTTTTGGCGTATATCTTTGCTGTTCAATATTAAATGTATCATCTAAAACTAGCAATTATTCCAGCCAGTTAGGATAATTAGCAGGAACCACCGGATAGGATAATAACAGCAATAGGAAGGTCGCTTAGTACCAGTATATGATACTGTCAGGCGAGGAGAGTCCGCTAAGTCCAGTACAGTACTTGTAAAGTCAGCTAGGTCAGTTAGCTAGGAGAGTTGGCTAATAGCAGCTACGAGGAACAACAGTTGGGACCAATATCTAGGCTAATAGGCAGGACCCTCTCTGGACTACGGACCAATAGGCAGGACCCACTCTGGACTACGGACCAATAGGCAGGACCCACTCTGGACTACGGACCAATAGGCAGGACCCGCTCTGGACTACGGACCAATAGGCAGGACCCACTCTGGACTATACACCAGCAAGCAGGACCCACTCTGGACTACTGACCAATAGGCAGGACCCACTCTGGACTATACACCAGCAAGCAGGACCCACTCTGGACTACGGACCAATAGGCAGGACCCACTCTGGACTACGGACCAATAGGCAGGACCCGCTCTGGACTACGGACCAATAGGCAGGACCCGCTCTGGACTACGGACCAATAGGCAGGACCCACTCTGGACTACGGACCAATAGGCAGGACACGCTCTGGATTACGGACCAATAGGCAGGACCCACTCTGGACTATACACCAGCAAGCAGGACCCACTCTGGACTACTGACCAATAGGCAGGACCCACTCTGGACTATACACCAGCAAGCAGGACCCACTCTGGACTACGGACCAATAGGCAGGACCCACTCTGGACTACTGACCAATAGGCAGGACCCACTCTGGACTATGGACCAGCAAGCAGGACCCACTCTGGACTATGGACCAATAGGCAGGACCCACTCTGGACTACGGACCAATAGGCAGGACCCACTCTGGACTATACACCAGCAAGCAGGACCCACTCTGGACTACGGACCAATAGGCAGGACCCACTCTGGACTATACACCAGCAAGCAGGACCCACTCTGGACTATACACCAGCAAGCAGGACCCACTCTGGACTACGGACCAATAGGCAGGACCCACTCTGGACTATACACCAGCAAGCAGGACCCACTCTGGACTATACACCAGCAAGCAGGACCCACTCTGGACTACGGACCAATAGGCAGGACCCACTCTGGACTATACACCAGCAAGCAGGACCCACTCTGGACTACGGACCAATAGGCAGGACCCACTCTGGACTATACACCAGCAAGCAGGACCCACTCTGGACTATACACCAGCAAGCAGGACCCACTCTGGACTACGGACCAATAGGCAGGACCCACTCTGGACTATACACCAGCAAGCAGGACCCACTCTGGACTACTGACCAATAGGTAGGACCCACTCTGGACTATACACCAGCAAGCAGGACCCACTCTGGACCATAGACACAGTGGATACTGGACTTCACTATACCAGCAGGCATCATCCCCATGGACCAGCTGGCAGGAACGACCCTGGACCAGCGGGTAAGACGCCCCGGGAGGAGGGAGCGAGAGACGTCCGTCTGGGTTGTGAGAGAGACCCGGGTGGTCAAGGGGCAAGTTACTGGAGGTCGGACGAGCGAGGTGGTCTGGCTCTACTACCAGGGGGGAGAAAGTACTCAAAAGGAGAAGCTTTATACAAAACAACTTTATTTAGATCATGTGATACATCACATTGACAGGGTAAAGTTTAAATTATAAAGTTTAGAGCAAGCCAGGTGATTTATGGTGGTGTTTAGGGAATGACCAATATAATTTCTTCTTTGTTTATAACATAAGATTTATGATAAAACAAAATAAATTAGCTGAAGGACATACACTAAGAGACTTAGAAGTGCTTAATAAGAAGTAATTAGTGGTCAAATTCAACTGTCTAATAAGTTTCTTGGTAATAAAACATCGCATCCAACCTCTATGGTGAGGTTATTATATATATGTATATATATATATACATATATATATATATATATATATATATATATATATATATATATATATATATATATATATATATATATAGGTATATATATATCAATATAATTTGTAAAAAATATCTAAAACGATGAGGAGGAGAAGTGATCACATACAGTATACAGGATATAAGGGGAAAGCGTTTTATCAATCATGAGTACATCACTAAACGCATACAGACAGGATAGGGGAGAGGGATGTTTTTTTTTAATTGTCCAGAATCTGCTTCATACAGATGGACACGAGTAGAGGAGGAGGCGAAAGGTGAAGAAGGAAAGGATGAAGAGGAGGAGAGGGAGGGAGGGAAGAAGGAAAAGAGGAATAGGATAAAGAGGAGGACGATGTGAAAGAGAAGGAGGAAAAGGAGGGGAGGGCGATAGAGAGAATGAGAATGAGGCAAAAAGACAAACGTGTAAGGAAGGTGCAGCAAGCGTGACAACATACACAGCTGAGAGAAGAAACCAGCAAAAACACGAGCACAACATAGCGACGCCTCCGCCTTCACATACACTTACATGATTCAACAAAAGAACACATTACGGACTCCATAGCTTATGAGTACAATGAGCCATGAGTACGCCTGATATAATGGGCAATGAGTCATGAACACAGTAGATCAGGAGAGTACTGAGCCATGAATGACACATAAGCTCATGAACACAAACCAAAATGTCATGTACTTAATGTTTCATGATCATAATGTCATGGACTCAGTGCGTGGCTTGAGGACATTGGTTTAACGAACAAAATGTGTTGTGAACAGTGTCTCATGAGAACAGTGAACAATAAGCATGGTGAGTCTCGAACACAAAGATTTTCTAATGTAATATATCTTAAAAATCACGGTTAATTCTGAACACAAGATGTCATGAAAACACTAATGAATGACACTGGTGTTTGGGGTCACATTACAGTGAGAAAGAATTACTCCCAATCTATTTTATTAGTTAAATTTTAAGCTTTCTGTGTTCCCTCATCTCTTAGTATTAGAAGTGAGTTTCCGAGAGACAGATCCTTGCATATCATGTCTCTCGTTGTCTCACAAATAACATATTATAGTTTAGGATTATAATTGTGATAATGATTAATAATATGAATTAAGATTGTCATGAAAATAAAAGCCATTGCCAACATGGATTATCATAGAAAGTGAGATTGATTAAGAATGAAATATATCAGTTTAATTATGAATAGGGAGAATGATTTAAGAGGAATTATATTCGTTTTATAATGCAGAGAGAGAGTTTAATTATTTAGAAGATAAGGTTGAGGAGGGAGAAAGGATAAGTGTGTGTGGAGGCTGAGCGACAACAGCGCCACACCTGATGCATTATACACACTGCTTAAGAAGAACGGCGGCGGCAAACCCACAACATTGACATCATTTTTGGCGAGAAGTTTTGTGTTTATTTCTTTTCTTTAAGGTTTATTTTCCATGGACATCTCAGACACTTTGGAAGACTAGAATACACTGCCGGGAGTTTTACACTTTTATTGTAAAGTTCTTGTTTGTCGTAAACAAAGATGTTGAAGGATACAGTTTGTGAATTATTATTATTATTTTTTGTTGCAAAGAATTAACAGATTCTGTGACGTGTCCATTTGTGGCAATCAATAAACTTGAGAAGTGACAACAGAAATCTGAATTTACATAAATCCAGATTAGCAACAAAAATAACATACTGATTGAGCTGTATTCCCAAACTTAAGAATGTTGAGGCCTTCTATATATTTTGTCTTTATATATATATATATATATATGTCTATATAGTTTCAAGAGACACAGAGGGAAATAGTTCTTCCGTCTCGTGATGTTTCGTTGTGTATAAAACTTGCAGTATAAAACACCGAGGGTACCGAGTCTCCAGCCACTTAGAGAAGTCGGAGCAAGCCAGGTAGGAACACACGTGTTGATCTCTAGCTAACGGGAGGCCGCAGGAAAGACAGGTGTTGTTGCAGTAGGGAGCAGGAGGGTTCTGCTTTTATAATCTAAGATCTACAAGCTGGTTGGCTAAGCTGAGTTCTAAGGAATCACTAGCTAACTTCAGATTCATGAGACTAGTTGGCTATTTTGAAAATGCAAGCTGCCTAACTGCCGTTAGATCTACTCAACATCAGTTTGTTTGTTAGGTTACCGAATTCTTAATAGGCGTCAGTGTCCTTAGGAGGAGGAGAATGTGGGATAAGCAAAGATCCTCGACTTGAATAGCATCATTCTGCCTGACAACGCCTCCCTATGCCAGGACCTACACTGTTAACGTATTATGAATTTGGTGATCTAACCAGCGATTATATGACCCTGAGGACGAGAGAAATGTCTAAATATGACTAAAGACAACTCTCCCAGTGAGGAAGGGTACGATAGCGGAGGCCAACCCAACTCTTAGAGCAGATGATGTGAGCGGGGAGTGAGGTGGTGGAGGGCTGGAGGCGTCTCACCTGTTAGCTGACGAGGAGCTCTACGGTCCTCTGAGTGAAGATGTGAGGAACACTTTTTGTACCAACTCTATATTTTGGACCTGCTGTCCTCGGCTAGTCTCGTGCTACGTGATGCTTGCTCTCTATGTGGCAGATTTACATACAAAAACATTTTCAAGCACACATTAGCAATTAATAAAATTTTCTGCAAATCCTCATGAAATACATATATATATATATATATATATATATATATATATATATATATATATATATATATATATATATTATATATATATATATATATATATATTATATATATATATATATATATATATATATACATATATTAGATCATGAACATATAGACATAATAGCATTATAAAGTAGAAGAGGTATTTCCTAAGTGACTGAAGACTCAGAGAATATTTTCACAAGTTATTAATATATATTTACAAACACTGAAACTATAAATAACACTTTTAACTTTATAATATATATCTATATTTTTTACAAACATATACATGACAACCTTGTGTGAGTGAGCAAAAACGTACACTGGAGTATTTACAACTAGGAGGGCAGTGCTCCCTAAGAGGGGGGGGGGGGGGGGGTGTTGACCCCCATTACCTCTGTGTCCCCCTCTCAATGCATTTAGGTTTTGTTGTAATCATTACACCCAAAACACACACACTCGCATCCACATTTTATAACTATTATTTGTTGTCAATATCTATAAACAAATGAAATAAATCCCTTCCCCCCTGAAAATGAAAATATATTGAGGTATACACACAATGCCACTCTCTGATATCATTTTGGTAAAGCCTTCATTCATCCAACTCTGTGAACGGAAACATTAGGCAGACATCCAGGAACTTTGTGTGTGGACTCTTGATATCAACGTTTATTTCCTACTAACTCTCCTATACATCCTTCAGTAACTAACATTTACACAACAAAACTGTAACACTCTGGTAACTTTATATTGCTCATCATAAACCACTGATTATACAAAGTGTAGTTAATGTTAGTTTGAGGCAGACAGACAGACAGACAGACAGACAGACAGACAGACACACGATTCATTCTTAAATTTGTCAGATATACATTATTTTACAGAATTAAATTGATATCAGCTTTAACCTCACGAATTGTAACGTTAGCTGTGAGTGTTATTCATCATGACACTTGTGAGAGAGTAAAGATGACATGACATGACACCTGCCTCATGACCACATATACAGCCTGGCTTATCCTTAGTGGTGTTATGTAGGGCCTTCGGTTTATTCCCGACACGTTCACATACTGTACCTAACATAAACTAATCTAGCCTAACATAACCTAACCTAACCTAACCAAACCTAACCTAACCTATCCTAACCTAACCTAACCTAACCTAACCTAACCTAACCAAACCTAACCTAACCTAACCAAACCTAACCTAACCTAACCTAACCAAACCTAACCTAACCTAACCTAACCAAACCTAACCTAACCTATCCTAACCTAACCTAACCTGATGTAAGTCATAATGGACTTTTTGTTTATTTTAGGTTTTTAGTTCTGAAGTTGGTGACTAAATGTCGTAGCATTACACAAGGATTATGGTCGTATTGATTAAAGATGTCACCAAGGGAATAACATCCTCATGACGTCATGAAAAGGATTAATTAACCCTACTGACGTCATCAAAGTGATTAGTTAACCATACTGACGTCCTCAAAGGGAGTGAATCCCTCCCTTGTGGCCATAAAATGATTAAAATATCCTTTATGACTTTGAGAAAAATAATTAGGACAGTTGTAATGGAGGTATTATAAGGATAAGTCCATTAATTTCTCTTGGGGTCATTAAGTGTCTTTAACCTTTCTCATTTGGCCTCGTTAAAGGTAAAAGCTATTTTTTTGTGCCACGCAGAGGAATAACTATGTTTTACAAGCGTGATATTGACGTCATATTAAGGATTAGCGAATCTAGTTTTGGTTACGTCATAGGGGAGGTAACATATGGTTAAAATCCTGACTCTCGTATAAAAAGATAAATTTAAGACTAAAGAAAATAGTTTCACTTCATTCATACAACAGGTAAACCTTCTCTCACTCTCTCTTGTCATGTCAACACCCAGAGCGACAGTATTGAGGGAAAGGTAATAAATACGTCTTCAAGTTAGCGTTCGTGTGGAGGTGTGAAGCGTTCGCGTGCACCTGTTGGATTCATCATACTTTGCGCAACACTTAGGAGGTAAACAAGCAAGGAGTCAGGCAAGTAACGGCGACTACTGAAAAAATTCTCGAGGACGAAAAAAATTGTTTTTATTTTTCTGTTCTATCTAAACCATTGCGCACGTTGGACTATATTATGACAATAGAGTAGTTATTATATTTAGGTAGAAGGGGAGAGTGGAGGAGGAGGGAGATAACATGACGACCGATGGACGGGAGAGTTATACGAGGAACTATGAGTCGACCGTATCACGTAATATCAACCTTAATTAGACCTTATGAAATGTTTTATAATTTTCTTGATGTTAAATTTTATCCTGAATGAATCAAGAGTCGTAGCCTTAAGAACAAGAGCACCATCGGCTCGCCATGCTCCAAGAGGACCTCAGAGTTACAGCTGAACTAATATATGTGAGAAAAAACAGGGGAAGGAAAAGAGGTAGAGTGGTGGAAGTAATTACAAAAATAAATGATGAAATCAAAACTAGCTGCTAAAACTGTTCTTTCAATAATTTTGAGCATTTTTGATTATAAACAACACATATACACTGCGCAGTGCCAGACAACAGTGTCCTGGTGACTGCGTCTTCCGGTGTGAGTTTGTTGTACAGTTCTCTCTCTCTGACATCACACTCATCACGTTTGTTCCTTCACTCACTTATATAAAATGACCTTACGCAGAGAGACACCAGTCTTGTTTCATGGCTGATAGTGAATAATATCATTCACATGAGGATTTTAGGTCATCACTTACTAACAAAGACTTCACCAGTTTAAAAACAGTCACTGAGCTCCAGTTCGTCATTCCATTATATGAAACTGGCGGGAACAGTGTTCAGGAGTATGTTGTACTTATTGACTCACGGCACCTGCTACAACAGTCCATCCTACCCCGTACCCTCATTCGTGTTCCAGCGCTGCATATTCCCTGTCCGATTTTCCAGTCATCAACAAAGCGTGACCTCATATGATCATCAATATCCATTATCACATTACCCTCAGCGTCTGTACACGTGCCACACACTTCATAAGAAACACCTTTATGTCGTCTAGAACTAGGTGCCATTATTCTTCGGGTCCCATAAGATCTAGACGGCGGCGTTGCGCGACCTTGGACAGCTGAATGTCAATGGGGAGAGTTGTGTCGTAGAGGGACGGCGCCCTGAAGATGATCCCACAGGTTCCGAGGACACAAGCCACCATAAAGATCCACAGGAAGAGACGGTCTAGCACCATCGCCACGTACCGCCAATCATCCTCGATCTGGAAACCAAGAGACGTATCACACAGATGGAAGATAAAGCACGTTGCAGCGGCCTGGATAAACAAACCTCATGAATGTTTAGGTTGGAGGGTTACTGTGGGGCGTCGGGAGTGACACAGTTCTGGAATATGATCACAAAAATAAACAACAAATATTAAAATATGTTTGAGAAAGATAGGAGTCTGTATAAAGTTGTGGTATAGAAAAATATATTAAAGGTTGGATGAAAATCACAACGAGGCTCTGACAATGATCCCAAGTGTACGAGGACTATAAGAGGTTAACGATACCTGGAATGATAATGAAGGCAAACAGGTAATTAAAATATACCGAGTCAGGTGATCCTAGAGCACGAAATAAACATAATTTGTTTAAGACTCGCGATGAAAAAGAACATAGATGAGATTTAGTTACTCTTAATATTCTCCTCATTAAAATATATGTGTAGGCGGAGAATAAATGAGAGTATTTCAGTTTTAGATTATCTCCGGAGGTCCGTGTTCTACACCTCCACATCCTGACACATTATTTTAAACCCAGACTTCGTGCTTGACTTTTCCCGGTCACCCAATCCAACCAAACACGTCACTCTGCCTGGTCATCATCCTAACCAAATAAGTAGTGTTTCTTGGTTATCAACTCCCCCAAAAGATCCAAACCAACACCCTAGCCTCCCTTCCCTGGTCTTTAACCTAACCAAATCGATCCAACAGAAGCCCTTTATAATCTCCCTAACTCATCCTTCCTTGAACACTGTCACCCCTGTCGCCCCTCCTCCCCCATAGATCGTGTTGCACTGCCTCGTCTATCGTCTATATTATCAACTGGCTCCTACAATATGTCTTCAACCTTTCATATTTGATTCATTTGTGGGTTCCTGTCTTACGTCTCATAGTTAGATACGTTATAATGGTCTATTTGGTTCATCGATGGAAGTTGTATATGAGTGCGGTCGGTTGAGAGAGTTGTTTTTGGTTGAATATAGAGATGGATGGAGAAGTGACATAGCTGCCTATAACCCCGGGTATATTTCATCCATTTTCCGCGTTATTACTAAAATCCATCCTACATGAGATATAAATTATTCCTTGATCCTCACATCCATATTCCATCCACACACCACCGACAATTTTTATTTCTAAAGTTCATCTACATTCCACGCTCACTCCCTGCTATCACCCTGCCCATACCCTGCTCACTCCCAGCCCACATCCCGCCCACTTTCCGCCAACACTCAGCCCACACCCGGCCCACTCCCCGCCATTCTCCGCCCACACCCTTCCCACTCACCTCCCACACCCAACTCACTTACCTCCCACACCCCTTCTAGTCCCCATCCAAAACCTTCCCACACCCCGCCCACTCCCGCTCACTCCTCGCCAACATCCCGCCCACTCCCTGTCCACACTCCGCCCACACACTCCACTTGAAGGGAAGACGAAGTACCCTACTGTTACCCGCGACAGCTTGTGGTGAGGCATAGGGCAATTTTCCCTCCATTTTTCACCCCTCTCTCTCTCTCTCTCTCTCTCTCTCTCTCTCCCTCCCTCTCTCTCTCTCTCTCTCTCTTTTGAGGCTAATCCGGGAGGGGGCAGGGTAGAGGAGGGGAGGGAGGGGGAAGGGTATCTGGACTCATCAACTCCACAACGTAAATTTGCCGTGAGGGTTGACGTGGGATTTATATGACTCTCGGGGTTTTGTTAATTTGAGGGTGTCAGTGCTAACGTGTAGGGGGGGGTGGAGGGAGGGAAGAGAGAGAGAGAGAGAGAGAGAGAGAGAGAGAGAGAGAGGAATGGAAGGAAGGAAGGGGTAAGGAGAGAAAGTAGGAGAAAAGAGATGAGGAGTGAGTTGGAGAGAGAGACATAATTGAGAGAGGAAAAAGAATGAATAGAGAGAGAGAGAGAGAGAGAGAGAGAGAGAGAGAGAGAGAGACATACAAACAGCTAACTTGATAGAGAGAAAGAGAGAGATAAAGTATTTTTCTCATAAAGTAACTTTCCCTTCCCATGTCCTGTCTTTCCTACAATATTCCACTGAGAGACAACTTCCATTCCATATTCCACTGCAGAAACTATCCGTCGCCCACCCAGCCACCCCCCCCCCAGCCACCCCCCCCCCAGCCACCCCCCCCCCCAGCCACCCCCCAGCCACCCCCCCAGCCACCCCCCCAGCCACCCCCCCCAGCCACCCCCCCCCAAAAAAAAGAAAATCGAAGTCCGTCTATACATTTACCCATATTAGTCCATATTCCGTATAATTAGAAGTACTGTATCCCCATTCCATAATCCATTCTCTCAAGTCATGTTTTCATTTCATATTCCTTCCTCCTTTTACCTGTATATACTCATTCCAAATTCTTTCTCGTCTCCTTCAAAAGAAAAAAACAAATTACTTCTGACTGCATATCATTCCTTCATCCCACCTAGTTGGACTTACTGTGTTGTTTAGACTTGAAGGTTGTGGCCTGCCTATGGCCTCACTATGCACCACTAAGACCATACTGGGCACCGAGATAAGACAAACAAAACTTTTCTTCTCTCTACAAAATTAGATTAAGTGACCCTAGGAAAAATATGAGGAAAATGTTTTGTTGTTGTTGTTGTTGTTTGTGTTATTTGTCTGAGAAATTTTTTTTTTTTTGGGGGGGGGGGGATTTTGTTTCGGTATTTGTGGGGTTTTATTATAAGCCGGTGTTTTATTTCTGTTTTTTATCAAATTTGGGATTTTTTTTTAACTGGGGAGTAAACTTCTTATCACACACACACACACACACACACACACACATCCTTGACCACCGAAGGGTCAAGACGTACCTGGCGCTCCTCTCGGAGCAGCCAGGTCAACTGTTAAGTTGGCCCATACCAACTCCCTCCCCTGAACCCTCCTCCCCACCGGAATATCAACAAGTTCTCGCCAGAAGTTACTATTTCATTTAGGAAAGGAATGGAACCAGTGTTAAACAGAGGTGAACAGTGGTGAACAGTGCTTAAGTCAGTGAGAACAACTCAACAGTAACAGTCGTACCCAAGTTAACCTTCACACAGTGAGGTCCCAGGTACCCAGTGATAACAGCCCGTGAGACCCAACAACCAGGGATGTGTTAATCCGTCTACGATAGGAAGGCCTGGGACCACACCTCACTCATATAACACCATCTGTGAGGGAATTACTACACCACGTCAGGTCCCTCATAACACCATATGTGAAGGAGTTACTACACCACGTGAGGCCCCTCATAACACCATCTGTGAGGGAATTACTACACCACGTGAGGCCCCGCATAACACCATCTGTGAGGGAATTACTACACCACGTGAGGCCCCGCATAACACCATCTGTGAGGGAATTACTACACCACGTGAGGCCCCTCATAACACCATCTGTGAGGGAACTACTGCACCACGTGAGGTCCCTCCTAACACCATCTGGGAGGGAGTTACTACACTACGTGTTTGCTGTTCAACACCTACATTAATCTGTATGTTCACTGTATGTTCCTTTACCTTTCTCTAATGAAGGCTTTTGTTAAACCACCAATGTATGTAATATGTCATTTATGTCCAATGTATATTTTCAGCCTTCGGGCTGCAGAACTTTTTCAATAAACCGTTAATTATTATTATTATTATTATTATTATTATTATTATTACACACACACAATTAAAAGTTTCCTATACCTACAACAAAATCTGAGTTTTCGTATTTACTTTATTGTATTTACATCCCCCCCCCCCCCAAAAAAAAAAAACATAAAACGATATTAAAAACCAAATCCTTTTCTCCAGCATAATCATCATCAAGGCGTCGTCCAATCTATACTGATGTCTTCTAATCATCTTTCTCATTTTCCTTTCCTTTCCTAATCAAATTTTTTTTAATTCCATTATTTCAATTAACCCCTAATCACTGGCCCCGGTTCTTCTCAAGGAAACACAATTAACCAGTTAGGAGTGGAGGATAATTTGCTTGGGTGTGTTTGTCTGGTAATGACCAATGTTTATTATAAAGTAGTCTGGCTGACTCTCTAATTGAGGAAAATTTTGTGTAGGGTCTCCTAATTATTGTTTTGTTGTTAGTCCAGGGAAGATTACACAGACCTTTTGTGTGTGTGTGTGTGTGTGTGTGTGTGTGTGTGTGTGCGTGTGTGTGATGTGTGTGTGTGTGTGTGTGTGTGTGTGTGTGTGTGTGTGATCAACAAACGCTGATAGATCATCCATATTAATAGGTTGAATTTCTTGCTGGTTTGAATTCTGTTCCGTATATACTGACAATGTTGCTAAAATTCATTAGTAAAACGAACGCGTTGGTAAACAGACCAGCTGTTGGCGACATATCCTGACAAAATGAAACGAGTTAATAGAATTCAACTGTTATTTATGATCTTTCATTTGTCCAAAAACACACAAAAAGAAGTTTGATGTAACATTATTTAAAGTTTCGTTAATACGGCACTGACTGTGTATAATGAGACTATCTGAAGAGAATTCCCTCATTTGGAAAAAAAAAGTGCATCGCTCAGGAAATTTCGTATTGGTTTATTAACACAACCAGAATAATATCTTAACTATTGATTCAAAACACTAAATCTCTAATTATGACTCAATTTGTGTCAACAGTCCTACATTGGGTCACAAGGTGTTGATGGAATCGTTGGAACTCGTAGCTCAAGATAGCAAGTGACCCAGGACGGCGTGTGGTGGTTCCAGCAACAGTGGTAAACTAGGATGATGAGTGATGATTCCCAAAGAACACTCATTTTAGCTTTCTCTTCCATCTACCTCTTCCGTACCTGCACGGCTCTTACCCCCACCTGTACTCATGTCTCCCTCAACTGCATCCATCCCTTCCCGTATCTCTACACTCTACTCACTCCATCCACTCCTTTTCCTACCTGCAACAACCTCTTTTCCCACCTCAACGCACCAGTAACCTGCTCACCTCCATAACCACCATTAACCTCTAATAACTATAAAAAAAATTCCACAATCCAGTTATTTGTATCGTAGCACAGCAGCCAATACTGACACGGTTAAATAAATCACCACCAAATATAAGTTATATAAAGCCTGGTGTAGACCCAAGGGAAACATTTAGGATTTGATGAATTTAGAAATCAGATTTATTCTAATTAAACACATTTAGCTGCAAATTGAGTATTTTGCCACGCGGAATCAGTCATTTCGGGGACCAGAGTGTGGACAGGGTTAAATACACACCCGGATCCTGACATTAGACTTACTGCATGAGACTCAGTCGCCGCCATCACCAGGAGTCTGCCCGGGTCATGGTGATAATAGTATTGTCAATCGTTTGTTCTCTTGGCGGACGACGTCGTCAACAAATTCTACTTTTAATCTTTATTACTCACAAGGTGGTGTGATCAGGATGTGGCCTGAATGAGTTCTTAGTACACTTCTCACCTTCATCTTCTCTCTTTTAAGGTGTTTACATAACCCATTAACCTGGCTTTTAGTTACCTGCATAGTTTTTCCATATTGTTGATAGCTTACATTACTTCCTGGTCTTTACAAGACAGGTGACCAATGACAGTCACTTGTAGATATGTGAGTACTTGCATAAGGATAAAACTTTTTATTTAAAAATACTGAAGGCTATCGACCTGAGGTATTTCTATAGTCTAGAAGTGAAACAAGAATCGTGAACATCCTTAGTTAGAACGTAAAACTAAGTTGACTAAACAAAAGAAGGGTTCACTCACCTCCCCAAAGGAGTCGACATTGCGCATGTGTTGGGCAATATACTCGATGCTCCTGAGGGTGCGGTGATCGTGGTATGGGCGGGGCTCCTCCAGTTCAGGGACGAAGGCGACCTCGTGGGCGTGGGATTGGGAGTGACACTCGGGGGCGGGCAGGGCTAGGTGGTCGTCCCCGTATCTATCACGGTCATACGGGGAAGGAGGTATCGCTGGGATGTCATACGGATGATCCTCGAAGGGAAACTTGTCGAACCCGTCGCTCGAAGGCGTGAAGGAAGTGTCCCCTCCGGCTGTAACTTCATCCGGACCTTCTTCGTCTTTCTGCGGCCTTTCCACCCATAAAAACTTAGGTAACATCTCAATGAAGACCTTTCGCACCCAGGGGGCCATTTTGTGCGTTGACGGGGACCGAAAATTGACATTGAGGACTCCTATAGTCACCATGACGGACAGTGTCACCAGAATCATAGTGAATAATAAATACTTCCCCAACAGCGGCACCGCTAAGGACGTAGGCGGAATAATCTCCGCTAACAAGAGGAAGAACACAGTGAGGGAGAGCAGGATGGAGATACAGAGGGACACCTTCTCGCCGGAGTCTGATGGAAGGTAGAAGACCAACACCGAGAGGAAGGAGATGCCCACGCAGGGGATGATGAGGTTAACGGTGTAGAAGAGCGTTTTCCGCCGCATGGTGATGTTGAAGTAGATGTCCGGGTAGGGCTCCTGGCAGCACGGGTAGAAGCGCTCATTCCTGAGGGCGGGTACTTTGAGGATGTCCCACTCAACGGAGATGTAGTAGTCGTTTAGGTCAATACCCGGGTCCACCAGGTTACTGCCGCGCTGCTGGTGCAGGTGCTGCAGGTCCACCTGTGGGGCAACACACCTTGATTAACAAAGGAAACTTTTTGTCAGGTAATAGGCATTGAGTACACAGCATAAAAAAATACACGTTGAAAATTTTTGATTAGCAACGTAACTCATGTATGAAATTTAGGATAGTAGTTCACCTAAAATTTAGGTCCTAATTGATGACACGCGCGTACTGACAGCACAAACCATCTACCTGGTGAAGGAATTTTAGGTATAATTTTGTGCAGTGCTGCTGTGTTAAATATGACAGGCAAAATGGGATTAACATGGATCACCATCTCACATGTACACACGAAAATGATTAACGGGAACCTCCATATAATGTATCGACATATTCAGTATTAATCTTTGTGACTGAGTTATGTAGCTCACTGAAGCCCGCGTAAATTACCGACTGTCTGACTCACGAAGAAAAAATGTTGGTGTTGCTGGACGTCTGACCATCCTCGTGCTAACACAACTATTCCTGAATTGGTTTATCAATATATACTTCCATCAAACAATAACAATAATGACGAGTATTACTATGGATTAAAGAACCTTCATTGACTAGTGTTATATCATGATCATTAACCTGCTGACCAACTACGACTCATTCAGAAAGTCTTAAGATCTGACAGAGAGAACACAAAATATAAACCGCCAGCTCATATTCTGCTAATTCTTGTTGACGATGATGAGGTACTTGTGTTGTGACTTAATGTACAGGTAGTGCGGGTGTTAGCAAGATGGACCCACTGACTCCTTGCACTGTTGCCGTAAAGAACACACACACACACACACACACACACACACACACACGGAAGCAGAGGGAAGACGAGAAATCACAATAAGGAATATCACATATACAGTTCTGAAGGTGTGATACTCGGCAACATATTCCCCACGTCGCTCACAGGCAAAACACGTGACCCTTATTGTCTGGAATCTAGGAATAAGATATTGTGTTATGTCCTCCAAATTCTTTCCTTTCGGCCAGATATTGTTGGCCGAGGAGCCGGGGTGCCAAAATGCCAACTGGATCCCGCTATCGGGTCGTTGCAGCCTCCTCGAGAGGACCTGAACCTACGAGTACGATGGTGTGTGTGTGTGTGTCTGTGTGTGTGATATACGTTTAAGGAATAAAGAGAAGACGGACGAAAGGCCGCAGTAAGTGAAATATAACACACACACACACACACACACATACACGCATATATATATATATATATATATATATATATATATATATATATATATATATATATATATATATATATATATAGAGAGAGAGAGAGAGAGAGAGAGAGAGAGGTAGGTAAAAAACAAAGTCTTTCCCTGGAGGGAGACAAGATAACACAACACGAGGTTGGAAAGACTTCATTCGCACATTTTCAGAATTATGTGAGTCTTCCTGGTGTTGACGTTGATGTCGATCGAGTATTTTACATTCTGAAAATGATGTCAGTACTGTACTACCATACTCTCCAGAGCCTTATGTTGTAACTACATCTCTTCCGCACATAAATGATTTTGTTTTTGTTGTTTCTTGTGTCTGTTTGTCTCGTGCCTTCGTCCTCCGTCCCACACACACACACACACACGTACGTCAACAACACCGGCACCACGAACAGTGTTATCAATATCACCATCAGGAACATCTGTGTCTTGACTATAGTTGCAATGGCGTCGTTAGGAACACCAACGATAGATAACAAAGTATTTATTAGCATTCAACATATATATATATATATATATATATATATATATATATATATATATATATATATATATATATATATATATATATATATATATATATATATATATATGCAAAGCAATACTACTTGTATCCTGAATGGCAAGAACACTAACGTCAAAACAACAATAACATCAGCATCTGAGTGTCCACACCAACACCTGTGCACTGTTTATCACTACCAGTACTACCAAGAACACTGCAGCGCACTAAGGGCCACCACACCCCACATAAGACCCCACCACCGATGGCACTTCTTAACCCCTTAAAGCGACGACAGTAAAGCAGAAGAAACATCAGTAGTTAGAACAGCACAGTAACAGCAGCAGCTTCACCAGGGGCCTCTCGCAGAAGAGGTTCTCCTGGCAGGCGCTGCTATGTTTCCCTTTATTGGTGTCGTCACGGCAGGAATGCCCTCCACGCTAGTTGCCTTCATCCATTCATAACCAAATGTGTTGTTGTGTTCTTTTCTCCACAACAATGAGCCATACTTTTTCCAGTAGTTCCTCTCCAAGAAGGAGTGGATTTGCTGCCATTCATTTCCTCATTCCATTGTTCACTATGGAGACACGCTGAACCCTCCGCTATATCTTGTCGGCATAATTTTACATTTTCCCATTCTTGCTATCATGACTCAGGGACGACCCCTCGCTAGGTATAGACACACCGTGTATGTGTCTTCCTTCCCATTACTCTTCATAAAGAGGGAGGGTGTGCCGTGTTATTGTGCCCTTTCTTCTGCTTTATAAAAAGACTGACAGTGTTGGTGTCAGTTCTTTTATGTGTTCATAATACAAGTAACAGGACTTATTGACAGGTGTATGGTGTGTTGTGGTCGTGTGAGAAAGATTGTCGACAATAACTCGGAGTGTTTACTATTATACTATATATATATATATATATATATATATATATATATATATATATATATATATATATATATATATATATATATATATATATATATATATATATATTACTTGCTTTCTCTCCTTGCTTTATTCGTATAATACAGATACAATGATTCAAATCCCGAAGAATGGCTTTTATCTTTCTTTTTCTCTCTCTCTATTCCTCTTTCTCTTTCTCAGTCTCTTCGAACCATAATAGAAAGCAAACACCGAGACACTCGAATACCAAGAAATGGCTGTTGTCTCCCACACTCCCTCACAGTGTATATCTCAACCAATAAGAGACGACAAACAGTGATGGACTCAGAGGTCTTTTATACACAAAGAAGAAAGAAGAAAAATATGACTGACAAAAAAACAGGGTGCTGGAGACTGAGGACAACTTGACTTAGAGGACAACTTGACCAAAGAGGACAACTTGACTTAAAGAACATGTTGACTTAGAGGACAGCTTGACTTACAGGACAACTTGACCTACAGGACAACTTGACCAAAGAGGACAACTTGACTTAGAGGACAACTTGACCAAAGAGGACAACTTGACTTAAAGAACATGTTGACTTAGATGACAGCTTGACTCACCTACACCTCCCCCTCCACCCCCACCAGCATGAGGCCGACAGAGACTGAAGGTAGAGGGTAGACAAGACTCGGTTACATTAGTTACGTTTTCTCTCCCGGAAACCTGAGACGCACATTCTTAATTTCTGGTTAATATCAAAGTTTTGTAACTAACCAGGATGTCTGATACGGTGATGACGTGGGTGCTGGAAGTGATCGGGTATCATAACTAGCGAGTAATTAATGTAGAACCAATTAAAAAGATAATCGGACTCCAAGACTTTTTAAACAGAAGAAATTCGGCCATTGTACTGATTCTGCCGTTTTGACGTCACGACACTTCCTTGTTTACTGCGGCTCGTGTTGGTAACTATTTAAATTTTGCTTATTCAAGTCTCAAGCGGTGAAATATTTCCTCGTCTGTACTTTTACGTACTAAAATATGAAGAATTTTACTCATCTTCTAAGAGTGAAAAATTATTTCCTCTTGAGAGATGGAAATATTCCTCTTAAGCAACACTACACAGTATACGTGAGCTGTATACGTCGCTACACCTCAAAGGATCTCTTTTATCTAGGATGAGCAAGTACAGGGAGTCAACCCCCTAATTCTCTCGGCGTTATACAGTGCTCCGGGTACAAAGGGGAATAAATTGTGATATTACATGATGATAGCATTACCAGTGGATTCACTTTTATAGTGAAAAGAAGGCTATTAGGGCGCCACAAAAGCCGTAAGCTAAAACCCCATTTTCGGAACAAAGCTTACTCAGACAGGCGAGGCATAAAAGCAACCCCCAAAGAAAACGTAAGTTATTTTTTTGAGGGGTGGCTTTTCCCTTCCTTGGTGTACTTTAAAGCTGTAAACTATCCAGGAACGTCGACTCACAACAACGATTTTCATTTCGCTTCCCGGAATACTGTTGACGGAATAAACAACCTCTGTCATGACACGAGAAATTTATTTTCTTGTAACTAAGGTGAGGCAAATGTGACTTGTCTTGTGTTATAACAGTGAGTGACGAAGAACATGGCCATTGGTTGTCTTACATTCCATTTGTAATATGAAATCCCTCATGCTCGAAACACATCCATCAGTATGGTTAGAGGAGAGGCAGGCATACTAACGTGCGTAATAAGAACTGGGGAGCAATTAAGTTATTAAGAATGTCAGCGTCGTATACCAAAAGGTTAATGACCTAAACAAAAGTTTCCTAGAGCCTTAACTCGCCAAAATAAAACGTTTAAGTGAATGTTCAACAAACACCCATATATAATTCTTCCGGTTAAACAAATTTTCCAGTGGAAAATAAGTCTTACATGAAGAGAAAAAAATAATTATCTTGCCTTGCCACTGGTATAAATTTGTTCTTATCACCATCCCGCAAGCCGTCAACACCGCCGGGTACCAGCCAGGGCCCAGAGCCTTGCTACCCTAGAGCTGAGAGCGGCCTCCTGCACCACGGGACTCTCCACCTTCTGTTCCTGCAGCAGAGATCCTCCCCACCATGCCCTTTTTTCAAGACACTTACGCATCCAATATATATTGTCCGGGGTTTATTATTTATACTGGAGAACGTTATAACCAACTGGGCGTTTGGTGCAATGTGTTCCATGTATAAGTGTATGACGTAGACTCGTGGAAAAAATATCTTGGTCTCACTTTCCCTGTTTCTTTGTTTCTCAAGTATACAGCAGTTGTTCTCGACGAGCAGTATACTGAGGTTGTATCAGTGGTACGCGGTGAGCTGAGACAATTGCCCATTCCTCGAGTGTCAGGACTCAGCAAAAGTTAAACTTCATTTGTCTTTCTTTCCAATCAGTTGCCTGTTTTGAATCTTTTGCCAAGTGCCCTGGTGGCGCCCATCTGGTAATGGGTACAGCAACTAAATACCAGGATACTTAGACGGAAACACAACGATCAATTGATACCGGGAGCCATAAATTTTCCTAAATGTCTTGTATGTTTACCATCTTCTTTATTATATGTCAGTTATAAATTGCCTAACTTTATAGTTTATTGTGTGAATAAGTTACCTGATAGGGCGGGCACACTATAAATGACCTTTCTAAATAGCTTTCAGAATATGACATGCCCGTAGGCTCGCGGCCAAAATATATCTCTTTGCATCATGACACACGATAACAGCCTTCGAGGTGAAGCTTCAGGGCAATTGCTTATATTAAAGACGTGTATTCGAGACACCGTGATAGAAAAAAACATTAGAAATAAATAGGATTGTGAAAGCTAGGAGAAAAGAAACGGCATCTGGACTGAGAGAGACAAAGATGGTCAAAGGTGCCGACGGTGGTAGAACATGACCCCGGTAGTCGGTAAAACTCGCTGCCGGAAACACAAACGGAAATTAGCTGTGTTATCAGGGCAATATGACCTCGCTGGAGGCGGACGTGGTGGGAGGCCGTCACCAACCATACCTGGGTCCCGTACCTTCCTGCTACTGCTATATAACTACCTATATTACTGCTGCTGCTAGTACTATTATACAAATAATTTTGCTACTGCTGCTACTACTAACTCTGCTGGTGCTAGCTCAATCACGTCTGCTACTAATATCAACGCGATTGCTGAAATATATACAGGACGAGAGTAACAATAGCGTCTTCCACCTTATTTTGTTCAGTAATGGAAGAGTTTACCCAGAAAACCTTATTCGTTTTCTATCATTATAATGTGCAAGAATTAATGTTCCAAAAATAACAACGAACGGGACACTTTAAATCATGTTTCTTTTCAGATAACACGAACCAGCCCAACTAAACCTAACGTAACCGAAACTAGTGTAAGGGTCATTAGATTAGGCTAGGTTAGGATAGATTTTTTTGAGTTGAGTTAAATTAGGTTGGCTTGTTTACTTTTAGGCTCGTTTAAGTTCGGTTAAGTTAGGTTAGGTTAGGATTGAATTAGGTTGGGTTGGATTATACTAGGTTAGAAGAGGTTGGGTGAAACAGGATAGATTAGAATAGTGTCTCGTGTTTTCAGGAAATAAAAATTTGGCTCAGACTACCTGTTCTTGTTACTTCTCCAACATTGTCAGTGTTGTGGCAGGTGGCAGCCAGGACTTAACACTACTGTCAACACCCATCTCCAACTTGGGTCGTCTTAACCCCCAAGTTCTCCCCGTTTTTCTCCTTCCCACACATAAGAAACAATTCCGATGTACAGATTGCCTGTCGGGAAGACTTAAGGGGAATTATGCTTGATTCTTCTGGGGACACGTGAAGATTTTTGGTAGGATGTTTTGGTGAAGGAAATATTTGTGTTTTGTTTTTATATTTGTTGATGTGTTTCGAAGGGATGTTTTCACTTTGTCGTTTGGGGGAATGTGGGATTGGATTGTTTAAAGACGAATTTTTTGGTTGTTGGTGATATGGAGAGAGAGAGAGAGAGAGAGAGAGAGAGAGAGAGAGATCCCTTGACACTCGCTCCCCTCTTTCCCCCAGAGAAACCCCAATGGATAACCTTTCTTTTCCCCCAGAATCTTACCCTTCCCCCATGAGTGACTTACCATGTAGCCATCGTAAGTCCAGGAGCCAAACTTCATGAAACACGTCTGCTGGTCGAAAGGAAAGAACTCGACGTCGATCTCACAGGAGGATTTGTATATGGCTGGGGGCTTCCAGGTGACTCTGCCGTCGTAGTGTAACACAGCCTTCGTCATGATAGTCACCTCGTAGTTTCCGTCGGCACTGAGGAAGATAAATATGAGAGAATGATAATATGTTCGCCAAAGTTATACGTGTGTGTGTGTGTGTGTGTGTGTGTGTGTGTGTGTGTGTGTGTGTGTGTGTGTGTGTCGCTCTCCACACTATATCCTATTATTTTTCCTATTTTGGTGACTTCATATTAATATTTTTTCATTCTCTATCTCATTCTCTATTCCACTCAAAATTCTTATTTATAGGATGGAGTTTTAGTAATAAGTGACAAGTCATTTAAACCTTTATAGATTGAGGTTTATAACTTCATCATTAAGTATCTTGTTGATGATATCATTATTGGTAAATCTCAGTAAATTATAATGCTCTATAATAATTGCATAAGTAGTATTCAATTTAAAGGAACTAAATATAATTGTTCTCTGTCTCTCCCAAGTCTCTGAGTGAAGAAAAGAGATAAATGAACCAAACATATGAATTTTCCCCATGTACACTTCATTAACATAAGTTTATATTCTATCATTTATATTCTAAATGAAAGAAGAAGTGTTAATCGTTCTAACTTTATTTTCAAATCTGGAGAGAATTTCATCTAATACAAATCTGAAAAAAATCCGAATTCATAATTACATTCGGTTTCTATTTCATTCAGACCTTGTACACATGAGTCCATAAATGCTGCAGACACACGGTAGCTGACCACTGGATAGCCTATAGACGCCTGTATCTGACAAACTATGCAAACTCCATTATATCTGTCGTAGGATCATAAACGTTGAAGCATCATCACCCTCCTGGTCTTGTGGATGAGAGAGAGAGAGAGAGAGAGAGAGAGAGAGAGAGAGAGAGAGAGAGAGAGAGAGAGAAAGAGAGAGTAGGGGGGTCAAGAGGCAATATCAACTCCAGGTCTTGGCTTTATTGGTAGCGATATCTATTGGCCTCCTTGAACGTGCAATACTCTGCTGGTATTATATTTCTGTGTAAATATTTCACTTCTTTTATCTTGGTCTATACACAGAGAAGAGTATTTCATTTTACGAATATTACCGAAGAAATCAGTAATTCTAAAAGATATTACAGTAAAAAGACATTTTATCACGTCACGAGCACACTAGTCTTGAACATCACCTACAGAAGCGCCGACATCGAGACGACCCATTAATGCCTCTCATAGTCTAGATCACACACGGCATACATACCACGTTCATGGAGGAGTGTGTATAACTGTCTCCTGGTATATCTGACTCCAGGTATATATTGCTCCACTCTACAGCCACAATAACCGTATATCAGGGGAGTTTGCACATTACTATACGTACAAACACCTTCTCGCGACTACATATAAGTGACGGGAATTCTGTTTAAATTCCATTGGTGACGTTGTGGAGTTCACTTGGATCACGGGGGTCAGAGATCAGCCGTGTGTGTGTGTGTGTGTGTGTGTGTGTGTGTGCTTGTGTGTGTGTGTGTGTGTGTGTGTGTGTGTGTGTGTGTGTGTGTGTGCGCGTGTGTGTGTGTGTGTGTGGAATCCTTGGGTTTTGACTTTGTATTAGAGACCAAAAACTGATTCCTTTCACTAGCAAGTTTATACTTACTGTAATTTATTTCCTTTTCACTTCTTTTACATTTGTAAAAAAATAAAAAAAATGACCATCTTCACTAAATTGGTTCGTATTGTAGTGACTTAGGCTTTTATAAGAATTTGTGTGACTGGTATCTCAACCGAACCTCTATTCTTCTTATTCTTCTTCTCTTGCCTCTTCTTCCTCTTCATATTCTTTTTATAATTTTTTCACGATCTCTATTGGGGATAAAGCGAAGTGTTAATATAACCTTAAAAACACTAATAGCCCAAGAAACTATTATTGATAAAAACTACGGTATCAAAGTTCGGCTCATAAATTGCTAATGATTATACGGAGAACCGCTGAAAATATTCTCGAGGCTTCACTCTTTTCTATACAAGTGAATTAGGATTTCCGTTATAATAATGTGTTATAATTTTAGTCCTTAATGGTCTTTGAGTAGAGGAAAATGGTGATTAAAAGTAGTGGGTCCCAGTCCAAAACATTAAGATTGGGACTATCCTAATGGGCCCTAGTCTGAATGGTTAGGTACTGTTGTTTTAAAACCGGGGCCTATTAGAACTGAAAACCACCTGATATGGAACCGATAAAATTTTGAAGCAAATCAAACTGATAAATACATCAGGATATTCCTACTGTTTTGTCTTCACTCTTTCGTCTCTCTAACTATACTTGATATACTCCAGTCTCTCTCACTTCCCTCCGATGTGTTAACTGTACCTTCTCTTCCATCTGAGATAAATGAGAAAAAAGATGCTGGGCAGACAGACAGACAGACAGACAGACAGACAGATAGACAGACAGACAGGTAATGATATCGTTATGAAACTGATGAAGTCAAACTAAGAATATTCCCTAGAAACTGAGGAAATCAAGAGGAAAATATTCCCTGAGAATATTTCCTTCCCAGACCAAACGATTCAGGAGAAAATTATTCAAGTATTTGTTTCGGGTATTTGTTTCCTTGGGCCAATAAACCATCTGGGTGAAATATCCCGCCATAAGGTATTCCGGTAGCAACAATAAATCGTGAAATGAATTTATGCTCCTGCGACTCACCCAGCGCGGCCATTGGTGGTGGCGAGGGAGGTGGTGGTGAGGTGGGGAATATTTATTTGAGGTGGGGAATTTTTGTTTGATGTGGGGATCTTTGTGGATATGATGAGAAGATTTTTTTGTGGTGACTGAATATATGTTGTGGTTATGGGGAATATTTGTGATTTCGTCGAGAATATGTGTATTGTAGACTAGTGTAGTGTAGTGTAGTGTAGTGTAGTGGGTCGTGGTAGGGAAATACCTATGACGTGGTGGGAAAATGTCTCTGATGTGAATGGGGAATGTTTTTAATAGCGTTTAGGGAAATTTTTGACCCTCAACAGGTAATTTTTCCCAGATTATTCAATTCTCCTGAGTGATAAAAAAAACATTGACCATAAATAAGACTTAAAATTTGCATAATCATTCCTGTGACTTCAATGAAATATATAGCGAATACTTGGAAAAATATTCATACGTGTAACAGGGATATATTTCATGAATGTAACAGTTTTTATGCGTATTTCTCCCCAAATAAATACTCTCCCTTTGGGCATAATTCAGAGAAATTTCCCTGAAAGCATCAAGTTATGAAAAATCCCTGAAATCCAGAATGCTTGCAGGTATTTTCGAGGGGCTGAATAGAGAGAAGAATGCACATGAGGGATGAAATGGCGGTATGTAGAGGAAGGGAGGGGGAAAAGTTAAAAGAGAGAGAGAGAGAGAGAGAGAGAGAGAGAGAGAGAGAGAGAGAGAGAGAGAGAGGTGATATACGTATGAGTGAGAGAGAAGACAAGAATTTCAATAACGAGCTGGCTATCCTCCGCTCATGAATTCCCAACTTTTGGTGGAGTGTGTGGCTGGAGGGGTGCGTTTCTCCCCTTCCCCTCCCCCTCCCCGACACACACTCACACACAACTATGCCTCAGGGAATACTGCCATTAAGAACTGTGCCGTCGGGTATTGTGCCTCGCCAGAATTGTAGCCGCCGGGAATTGGGGAATCGGGAATTACGACCTTGCTGATTGTGATTCCAGAGCAGGAGGTCATGGGAGGCACTATTCCTGGGGTCCCGTTTGAGGCAGATATGAGGCCAACTTCGGCAATCAACGTGAGGTACAGGCTCGCTCTGTATGGGGGAAGGTGCAGTAAAGGAGAGATTATATCTTTACAGTATTACTAATTTGTTCTATCTCTGATCACATATAAAGTTTATTATCTACGTCCATGTAAGGATAGACAGACATACAGTGTATGTGTACTTAACTGATATCTTTTCTTCAAACACCTTAATCCAACAATATAAACCAAAAGAATCTTGATCTTCTGGGATTTTCTCTAATGGATAAAACTATCTGGTGAGGCTGTCTTGGGTTGGGTTTTATATAACGTGTAGAAATGACGGGATTATGAGACCAGTTCCTTTATTTTGTTGTCTTTTGGACACTTAATAAGTTACTGAACATTTTTATGAACAAAATACTGGAGTATATAAAGTTATCTCCAGACTCAGAGAAAAAAAATAAGGAATATTTATATGAAAAAAAAGTAAAAAAGAAGGAAATCAGAAAACACCGGCATGGTAAATAATGAAGAAATTGAGAGGATGTTAGGTATGAGAATATTGTATGAGTAAAAGGAGACAAAAGTGAAAGGTTGAGAGAGGATCGGGAAGATACACGCGACACTCTAAGGAGACTTGGCGGAAAAATGGAATATAGACGGACACACTTACCTCAAGCCGATATTTAGTTCCTCATATATTATAACAGGGAAAATGGGACCCCGGGGAGGACTCTGGCAAACTAAGTAATGCCCACACACACACACACACACACACACACAGACACACACACACACACACACACTTTAGGGGTGTTCCTTCCTATACGTCAGGAGGATAAAAGAACAAGAAACGAAGTAGGAAAATGAACAAGGAAAATTTAATAAAACCTTAAGTAAACCAGAAATTGATAAAGGGGAAGAAGAATAATATGTAAAAAGAATATAGAAGTCCGCGAATGATGAAATAAAACAAACAATAATAAATAAAACAGGAAAAATCGATATGTAAAACACAAGCCATAATAAATATATAAGGAAAGAGAAAATATAAATAATCATAATAAAATACAAAAGAGGGATAAAATAATCAGGATATCTAATAAAATCCAAAAATATGGCCCAAAACGCGAATAAAAAACCAAGTTACTATAAATAACACATAACATTACCTGAATAAACAATAACACCTGGAGGAGGAGGAGGGGCTTCGGCAGGTGGGTCTTCCTCAGGTTGGTCTTCCTCACAGGTTAAGTTCTTCCATAAGTCTGGGATTCTAGCGTTCTAATCCTTATTTATTATGGTGGGAGTATTTTTTTCAGGAGGGAGGGAGGGAATATGAATGAGATGGAGGAAAGTGGGATGGTATGGGGGAATGGAAGATGAAGGAAAGAAATGAGAGAAGGAGAGAGGGAGGGAGAAAGGTAGAAAGAGAAGGGGGAAAAGAGAATGCAGGAGGGAGGGAGGGAATATGAATGAGATGGAGGAAAGTGGGATGGTATGGGGGAATGGAAGATGAAGGAAAGAAATGAGAGAAGGAGAGAGGGAGGGAGAAAGGTAGAAAGAGAAGGGGGAAAAGAGAATGGGAAAGATGAAAGATGGAGATTAGGAGTAGAGTGGGTTGGGAGGGAGAGAGGGCAGGAAGAAGGGAGGGAGAGATGATGGAAAGGACAGGGAGGGAAGGAAGGAGGGAGCGAATGAGGTAGGGAGGGTTATAGCTCAGCGTAAGCCTCGGCCCACACCGGATGTTGCCCCAAATGTTTTGCGTTAGTTCCCGAAGTTAAACGGATGGACTCCAGCTTTACCTTGCTGAGTCCAGTAATTTATTCGGTGGGTATGTTTACGTTGGAGCTCTTAGTATTGTTGTTCGCTCTTTGTCTAAATTTAGTTGATATATGGACAGACAGACAGACAGACAGACAGACCTAAAATTCACAACATACAAGGTGTGGGAATGACATATTAAGGTAAAAATATTAATTGAATACTAACAACAATAAACGCATACTGAGCTCTTAAGTTATGCACAATAAACTCTGACTATTAAGCATTACATACACGATTATATACAATATAGACAATAAGTATCGCTAAAACTGTATCGTAAATCCAAAAGAAATATATAAAACTAATAAAATTAAAAGCATGTAATATATCTTAGCTATACGATACAGAGTAATTAATTCACAAATCAGTATATAAAGTAAAAGTTATATAGGAAGAAGAGACTAACTACACGAGGGAAACTACTCAGGAAGTACATAATTGTATCTGGTACAGTAAACATGTCAATTGTTGTTTCATTAGTGTTAAGTTTAGGTCTGGTTGGCTTGATGTTTGGTCTTGCTAATATTCTAGTGTTGATGTTAGTATTATAAGTTATCAGATGGTTGTTGTCTTTCCTTGGACAGTAATTGAAGAGAAAAATCCCTCGTCTTAGAAAATTATCCTGTCGTTAATTCAGGGTTAATTAAACATGGCTATTATTATTATTATCTAAATTATTTTCAAGATTAGAATTTGTGTTTCCGGATAATTTTTTTTTTTTTGGTGCTGCAGTCATGACCTATCTTAGGGACACTGAGAAGCGTCGCGGAGGGTAGTGAGACTCAGCTCGGTATTGAGACACATTTCCCAGATATGAGAGACACTGGCTAGACCCGAGGAAAACTCCAGAGAGATAAGGAGGACTTCTTAGGGGCATGAAAATGTTCTTGAGAGATAGGACAGAGAGAGAGACTTTTGTATGATGATAACGATTTTTTGAGATATTTGGCTCTTTTGAAGGGTAAGGATGATGTTTATTGAAATGTGAGAAACATATACAATCCCAAGCAACCGTGGAGTGTGAAATACTCTTAAAAATGAGACATATTCTCGAGAGATGAAAAATATTCTTGAGAGATGAGACTCATTCGTAAGAAGGTAAGACACACTCATGGGGAAGTTAGTGGCACTTCTGAGTGACGAATCACACTTACGGGAGATGAGAGAACTAAACGAAAAACGAAATGATGTCGCGTCTCTCCCATTCGTCACCTATTCCTTAAGACTTCCCCAACACACACACACACAAACACACACACACACACCCTTCATATGGTAATGCCTGAACTATGCTTTAGGCCGTCAGCAGATGCTCGGTGGTCTGAGCATTAGGACACCTCTTAAGCAATGTTGAAATTACTCCTCCTCCCTCGTCCGGCTCTCCTACCTCGCCCGCCTCTCCTCCCTCGCCCGCCTCTCCTCCTCGCCCGCCTCACCTCCCTCGCCCGCCTCTCCTGCCTAGCCCGCCTCTCCTCCCTCACCCGCCTCTCCTCCTCGCCCGCCTCTCCTGCCACGCCCGCCTCACCTCCCACGCCCGCCTCTCCTGCCTAGCCCGCCTCTCCTCCCTCACCCGCCTCTCCTCGCCCGTCTCTCCTCCCTCGCCCGCCTCTCCTCCCTCGCCCGCCTCTCCTCCCTCGCCCGCCTCTCCTCCCTCACCCGCCTCTCCTCCCTCGCCCGCCTCTCCTCCCTCGCCCGCCTCTCCTCCCTCGCCGCCTCTCCTCCCTCGCCCGCCTCTCCTCCCTCGCCCGCCTCTCCTCGCTCGCCCGCCTCTCCTCCCTCGCCCGCCTCTCCTCCCTCGCCTGCCTCTCCTCCCTCGCCCGCCTCTCCTCCCTCACCCGCCTCTCCTCCCTCGCCCGCCTCTCCTCCCTCGCCCGCCTCTCCTCCCTCGCCCGCCTCTCCTCCCTCGCCCGCCTCTCCTCCCTCGCCCGCCTCTCCTCCCTCGCCCGCCTCTCCTCCCTCGCCCGCCTCTCCTCCCTCACCCGCCTCTCCTCCCTCGCCCGCCTCTCCTCCCTCGCCCGCCTCTCCTCCCTCGCCCGCCTCTCCTCCCTCGCCCGCCTCTCCTCCCTCGCCCGCCTCTCCTCCCTCACCCGCCTCTCCTCCCTCACCTGCCTCTCCTCCCTCGCCCGTCTCTCCTCCCTCGCCCGCCTCTCCTCCCTCGCCCGCCTCTCCTCCCTCACCCGCCTCTCCTCCCTCGCCCGCCTCTCCTCCCTCACCCGCCTCTCCTCGCCCGTCTCTCCTCCCTCGCCCGCCTCTCCTCCCTCGCCCGCCTCTCCTCCCTCGCCCGCCTCTCCTCCCTCGCCCGCCTCTCCTCCCTCACCCGCCTCTCCTCCCTCGCCCGCCTCTCCTCCCTCACCCGCCCTCCTCCCTCGCCCGCCTCTCCTCCCTCGCCCGCCTCTCCTCCCTCGCCCGCCTCTCCTCCCTCGCCCGCCTCTCCTCCCTCGCCCGCCTCTCCTCCCTCGCCTGCCTCTCCTCCCTCGCCCGCCTCTCCTCCCTCACCCGCCTCTCCTCCCTCGCCCGCCTCTCCTCCCTCGCCCGCCTCTCCTCCCTCGCCCGCCTCTCCTCCCTCGCCCGCCTCTCCTCCCTCGCCCGCCTCTCCTCCCTCGCCCGCCTCTCCTCCCTCGCCCGTCTCTCCTCCCTCGCCCGCCTCTCCTCCCTCGCCCGCCTCTCCTCCCTCACCCGCCTCTCCTCCCTCGCCCGCCTCTCCTCCCTCGCCCGCCTCTCCTCCCTCACCCGCCTCTCCTCCCTCGCCCGCCTCTCCTCCCTCGCCCGCCTCTCCTCCCTCGCCCGTCTCTCCTCCCTCTCCCGTCTCTCCTCTCTCGCCCACCATAACTCACTCACTGGAGCTGTAGGTCGAGATTATCAGGCAAATGGCAGGTAACTCAGATAGTAAGGAGGTCGAGAGGTAGAGGAGAGGTGTAGAATGTTGAGAGGGGGAGGCGCAGCAGAGAGGAGGAAAGGAGGCGCAGCAGAGAGGAGGAGGAGAAAAGATTATAGGAGCTGGGAGGAGAAGGAGCAGTGATTGATATTAGGAGGAAGAATAGGAGCAGGAGTAGAAGGATTCGGTAAAAACAGCCCGGTCAATCTCTTCTTCATTTGTCTGGTCATTATTTGTATCCATATAAAATTACTTCTGTTATATTATTATTATTCTCCATTATACATTCGGTTCTAAGACATTATTCCCGTTTAATATATTCCTTCCTTAAAAGTCTTCCGTCAAAATTTATATTTTCTATTTGAGTTTATTTCCAAAGGCACTCCAATTTTTTCTACTATATTCCAGGTTATAAACGTAAACTTGTCCTCTAATGCCCTTATGGATATATATTTAAACTCTAGGATTTGGCTTCGTTCAGTCTGGCTAATGAGCACTTCTCCTCACTGACTAATGGAGGGTTTTCACTAAGTCTTGCTCACCCTTCGTGCTGCAATGATTTAGTTTACCACCCTTCTACTTTTCTCTGACACTTTCCTATATTTATTAACTCACACACACACACACACACACACACACACACACACACACACACACACACACGTATCTAATCCATGCAGTGTTTTACCATTCTCCATTAAGTAAACAGTGCGTCCCTAATAAGCCGTTCCCTCGTCCTTCAGCTAGAGTCACGCTAAATCTTCATAGAGTGTGATCAGCAGCAGTTTAGTATATCCTGCAGTGGGAAATACATAAACAGAATGTAAGATTATCTGAACTGTTATTTATGTGCCAGGCAAGTGAAGGAACGATATTCGGTTATTGTGTTTGTCGTCAGGTATACTGTTGGTGATGTGTGTAGGATGGTGTGTGTGTGTGTGTGGTAGTAACCCGCGTCTCTATCACACCAGATATTGGCCGAGGAAGATGATGAAGGAGTATATTTTCGCCTCCACGACTGTAAATCTTGTGAAGGTCTTAATTGCTGTAACAGATGTAGAGAGTTAACAGCTGCGTCAGAGGGTTCCTGCATTAAGGTGGCCCCTGCATTAGTGACGAAGGTGTGGGAACAGCGGCAGTCATGCACATTTACGGGAATGAGAACCTTCGTTGTCACAGCGGCTCTCACTCACGACCCTCACTGCTTAACGTTTCATCCAGAATTAATGAAATTAAACGATATCTTGCAAATGTGGTGTTTGGCCGGTGGTGAGAGCCATGAACGTTCCGTCAGTGGACCCCACCAACAGGAGGTGTACCCTGAGCTGTAGCGGGAATCAAAATTACGTAATGAGAATAGTTGAAAGCATGAACCGGGCAGAAACATTTCTGCTGGAATTCAGGTGATGTAGAGCTTGCTAGTTAAGCTCGCCAAGCTGACGCTGAGAGGAGAGTATTTATATATATATATTACACATTATGGTTATGAGTAACTTTAATAATCAGAGTAGAGTCTGCGTCTATTTCATCAGGCTAATGAGGCGCCTTGGTATAATGACGCTCTATAACACTGAGACATCCATGTGTTAACAATATTCTCATTAGAGATCTTTCTCACAATCTACGAGCACTTCTGCCTTCATCGTCCCCTCTCTCTCTCTCTCTCTCTCTCTCTCTCGTGCTCTTCCTGCAGTCTGCCTCCTAACTTCTTACCTTTCACTCTTTCTCCGTTTATGTGTGCCAGTCTATCTGTCTATTTTTCTCCACTTTACCTTACTTACATATAGTTTAATTTCCTCCTAATAAATATATCGTTCCCACTATCTAAGTCACAATCCCACGCTTTCAGTTATATTTTCACAGCTCTTTAAACCCGCTATCTCATTCACTACTTAATTTAGAACAGGCTTTTAGTCTATGTTGCTGAAAATCGGATTAACTACGTCCCCCTTTTTTTTTTACATTTATTTGTAGCTTTAAGTGAATCATCCATTTTTATTTTCGATTTTGCCTGAATGTATAACTGGGGTTGTTGGTGACGGTGTTCGTCCAGGCGGACATACTGAAACAAAAATGATGTATTGACTAACATTTTATTATATTCCTTCCTTCTCTCTCTCTCTCTCTCTCTCTCTCTCTCTCTCTCTCTCTCTCTCTCTCTCTCTCTCTCTCTCTCTCTCTCTCTCTCTCTCTCTCTTTATTTCTCCTCCTTTTTCATAATCATTGTATTCTCCTTCTGACTCTTTTTGTTTCTCTCTATATCCTTCCTTCCTCCCTTCCTTCCTTCCTTCCTTCCCCATCACAATATAAACCGATAGAAACCTATGTACTTCTCGTTGACTCTTCCTTGTACCTGACACTTTCAGTCGACTTTCAACCAAGTCCTGAGAACAACAATTCCTCCTGACTCTCTATAAAATATGGCGAGTAGTGTAGTGTTAACCTGTGGTTCAAGGAGGAAGAGGAGGAGGGAAAGAGGAAGAAGAGGAAGGGGAGGAGGATGAGGAGGAGGAGGAGGAGGAGGAAGGAAGAGTAAGAGTAAGAGGAGGATGAAGAAGAAGAGAAGGAGGTGGGGGGAGAGGAGGAACTACAGCTGTTCACTTATTATTAGGAAGGTAAATAGTTATCATACGAATGTTTTAGAATCTGGATCCTGAATATTTCACACGACGAGAAATTAGCCTTAGTAAACGACAACAACTCAGCCATCTGGAGAGAGAGAGAGAGAGAGAGAGAGAGAGAGAGAGAGAGAGAGAGAGAGAGAGATGAGAATAGATATGAATCAAAAGAGAGAGAAAGAGATCAAAATAGAATATGTGAACTAAGAGAAGAGAAAGATGGAGATGATGAAAGAGAACAGGAATAAAAAAAACATGATAGATCTCTTTACGGGAGATAATCAGGAGTGGAGAAAAAGCCAGATTTATGGTGTTCCTCCCCATCTTAATCTTTTGTTTTGCCTAAGATTTCACGATCCGCCTCCTGTCAGCTGTTCCCACCCCTCATCTTCCCTCCCTACTGCCTAACTCAGAGCTCTCACCTCACTATCCGGCCTCTCCCTCCTCCTCCTCCCATCCATTTTTCTCCTTCGTTCCAGCGCTCTTCCTTTCCTCTCCCAAATTACCCACCTCCTCCTTTTCCTACTACTCTTACTTTCTTCTCAATTTCCCCTATTCCTCTTTTTCTCACCTCATTCCATCATTCTCTCCTATTCCTCTCTTTCTTCCCTCCAATACTCCCCTATTCCTGTCCTCTTTCCCTCCTTTTTCCTGCATTTCCTCCTCCTTATGTCTCTCAGTTTGAGGCATCTTTCCGGTAATAATTTAGTAACTTTGTATTAGAGAGAGAGAGAGAGAGAGAGAGAGAGAGAGAGAGAGAGAGAGAGAGAGAGAGAGAGAGAGAGCGAGAGAGAAAGAGAGAGAGAGAGAGAGAGAATAATTATAAACAAAATAGCTGTAAACGACAATTCAAAGATCTTTTTTTTTTTTTAGTTTTTATGCTGCCACGTAATTGTATACTAAAGCAGACCACAATAGCATCAAACTCTTTCCCATAGTCATCGTAACTAATGCCAGAAGATACCAAGGACATATAGCCAGGCAGGTAATCAGAACACAATCCCTCTCATAACCTTTTATCTTCCTATTGTCACACGCGGACACACGAGCAACATTTTGCCACCACTTCCATACAGCTTCTTCATTAACGTCACTATCTATCTCACTTTACAACTGAACCCACAGATAAGACTCGGGACCCGAAGTTGGTTAGATATTCCAGAGACAGCTCAAGCACGTTATAATTCCCAAGATATATTCCCCATAAAGCGAGTTTGATATTCAGTTTATTGAGTCGTATCCAGAAGATGTAATTGTTGGTGACAGTTACTCTCCCTCTCACGGCCCAGCGTCCAGCGAGACCAACACGACGGGAGTCTTGCGCGTGTAGTAAAGCCTAACAAAATACTCCAGCTTAGTTAAAAGGAAACGTCGCCTGCATATACAGTGGAGATCATATATTCATCAGGGGAAGATACTGCGGTCTGTCTGGTGGTTACTGTGACGCCGGCAGCTGTCTGTAGTCTATGTCTGAAATTATACATTTAGTTAACAGCTGGAAATAAAATTAATTCTCAGCGCTGTCTGGATGGATAGAAGTGTTGTATAAAGACAAGCAGGGAACCTCCTTGGCTTGATGTTTAATATATTGTATAAATGATAAACAGAATGTTTAGACTGATCTCTGGCAACGTGAGGTAACTTCTTTAATGAGTTACAGAAAATTCTTTGGATATTGGCTCTTAGATTCTGTATATTCATCCCTAAATGTAAATCTCCGCGGTTGACCTCAGTCGATGTGTTGCGTTGTGTTGTGTTGTGTTGTGTTGTGTTGTGTTGTGTTGACAAAGACTCGATGTCATAATTGTTATATATAAAAAGTTGCATCCTAGTTAACAGGTCACGTTATATTTTTCTTAATTTCTTAAGGTTGAGTTTTCGTTTTTATGTTTTCTTATAAGATTCTCCTTAATGACACATGAAGAACTTGGACCATAATCTTGAGGTGAGTCATTATTTTGCTTACCAAAATGGAGAGTTGTATTCAATAGCCATAATTACTTCAGTATTAAGCCTCCCTGTAGCCTCTACACCATCATTAGGAGCCTTACCCTCCCTCATCATCATAACAAATGATAAAGGTATGACAAAAGATGGGTAAAAATTGGCTAAAGTTTGTCTCTTCTCTGTCTTTACACTTCTCATGATCTCGGTCTTCTTTGTCTTTCTGTATCGTATCTTGAATTTATCCATCTTCTCGTCCTTCTCATTCTTATTTCCTTTCTTCTTGAACCACTCGCAGGGCCGTAAACTGACTCTTGAACGAAAAGTTACAGGCAGAAAACGACGCCACCTTATCCGTAAAACCCAAGTAGCAGATAACAAGATGGGGTTATCAGGGGGTAAAGGACTCCTCTAGGAACAAGTTACAAGCAGCTAGTGAGGTCGACAGGTAGTAGGTAACAAGTGAGGGTGACAGAGGGTTACCCCCCTACCCCACCTCCTCCTGGTATTTACCTTCTACATCTCTGAATAGACAGCACACGTTAAGTGACACGAGCGGCGGCTGGGAGACTCGTCAACGAGGTTCCCATTGGCTGTTGAGGTGTGTGTGTGTGTGTGTGTACCTGTGGTGTAATGGTCAGCATGCTCGCATCGCAAGCGAGCGGACCCGGGTTCGATCCCCTGGCAGGGTCGGGCAGGGTGAAATTATGAGCAAGTTTCTTTATGCCATTTGCCCCTGTCCACCTAGCAGTAATTGGGAACCTGGATGTTAATCGATTTACGGATCGTGTTCCGGGGTAATGGTTAGCCAGTGCAGTTGGCGAGTTGTCCGATCATCTTGGACTATTCCTTGACACTGGGTCATGCAACTCGTTAACTTAGGGTATGGTTGTTGTGTTGGCGACAGCTTCTACACCTTAAACAAATTCACGCCTAGGTGGCCCTTGAACCGGCCATCCTCATTACACGAGGGGCAACCATTATTTATTATATAATGTGTGTGTATGTGTGTGTGTGTGTGTTTGTGTATGTGTTTATTTGATTTATTTATCTTATTCTATTTACTTAATTTTTTACATCAACAGGTAGTAGGTAGTAGGCAGCTACCAATCAGGAAGGTACTACCACCTGGGAAGATATTGGAGGTACAATCTAATGTACTATAGGACTAGCCATGTGTCTGTTTGTGTGTGTCTGTTCTGGGCAGCCGAAACGGCTCAATCGTTTTTCATCAAACTTGGTGGAAAAATCGCAAAAAATT
>CAUDMG010000234.1:362500-377500 GCA_958450375.1 Homarus gammarus
TTATTCTATTATTACGAGTAGGGCTGAGAGTACCACCCATGTCAGCCCGGTCAGCTAAGTGGGTGTTGGCAGCATAGGTAGGGACCAGGGTGAACTAACACGTCTTTATATATTTCTTATGACAACCACTTCGACCTGCCATATATCCTGAGGTCAAAAGGTCAAAGAGAGAGAGAGAAAGAGCAATAATAAAAATAATTATAATGTGTGCGTGTGCGTGCGTGCGTGCGTGCGTTTGCGTGCGTGCGTGCGTTTGCGTGCGCGTTTGCGTGTGCGTGTGTGTGTGTGTGTGCGCGCGCTCGTGTGTGCGTGCGTGCGTGCGTGCGTGCGTGCGTGCAGATTAACCTTAATAGGTATAAACCTACAGGAGTAAACCCTGAACGAAAAATCTGTGGTGGAGCCCCGCATCAGGCAGACATGCTTACAGAACTCCAACACGACCTCAGCGGCGGTATAGGCGGTAGAGGTGACCACCGTGAAAGCCCAACGACTGCACTGGCAGACGAACGCAATGCCTGATGGACAGGCTACTAAGGCGTAAACCAACAAACTGGGCTATCGGCAGTCCATTGCAGCTCTCCCTCTCCTCAGTCGTTGCAACACTTGCACCACTGAATCAGGAAAAGTGAGATCCAAGATGTGTGGATGCAGCCTTCGCTCCTGCCTCACCACGTAAATTAACTCTAGCTCATCAGACCATTCATCATCTTTAAAACCCCTATACCCCCAAAAGTCCTATGGTGACAGACGAGAGGTGACGGGAACAGGCAGAGATGACTGCCGGGAGTCTCTAGTCACAACTCTGCACATGGGCGGCACAGATAAGATGGTCGTTTATGCACTGGGATCTAGACAGCAGTGCAATTGGTCCTGTCTGATCGACTGAGTAGCCCCATTGGGGCGCCACTCTGCTGATCCCACACGGGGAGGAGGGGGCTAGAAAAGGTGCCCTAAACATAGAGTGCCCGAAGAACCAACCTGACTGGGCAATCGCACCCAATAATGCCATCCTTATGCGGTCGAAAACACAATCAAAATCACAGATCCAAACAAAAACAAACTATACAACCTCTTATGGTCGCTACATGGCATGTCAGGACCCTTCTAAATACTGGCACAAATGAGCATCCTGAAAGAAGAACTGCCTTTGCGGCAAAAGAGCTGCCTAGGTATAACATCGACATAGCAGTGATTAGTGAGTCCCGGCTCCCAGATGAGGGTCAATTCACAGACCGGGGGTCTGGCAATTCCTTCTTCTGGAAAGGTAAGCCAGTACCGGAGAGAAACCGCATTTATGGAGTTGGCTTTGCCATCCGCCAACGCATCCTACACAGGCTAACTGAAATCCTATTGGGATCAACGAGCGCCCCATGACGCTTCGAGTCCCACTGAATCACTCACGTCAAGCCTTTTTCATCGGTGCATACGCCCCAACACTGGATGCAGAGGATGACATCAAGGAGGCCTTTTACGCCGACCTCGACAGAGCGCTAACCTCTTTCCCCAAAGAAGACAAGGTTGTGCTCCTTGGTGACTTCAATGCCAGAGTTGGCAGAGATGCTAACATTTGGCAGGAACCATAGGGAAAAATGGACTAGGCAAGTGTAATGCCAACGGCCTACTCCTCCTCAGAAAGTGTGCTGCACACAACCTCACTATCACCAATACCTTGTATAGGCAGGCCGACAAGTTCAAGGGTTCGTGGCAACACCCACGATCCAAACACTGGCATCTCATTGACTACATCATTGTCAGAGAAAGAGATTCGCCGAGATGTTTTCATCACCCGTGCCATGCGTGGCTTAGACCACTGTGACACTGATCATCGGCTTGTCAGAGCCAAGCTCTCACTTCACGTCGCCCCTAACGGCGAAGGCATCAAGCCTCCAGAAGAGGTTTTAACACTAAGAGTCTGGAGGATCCAGCGGTAGCGCACGCCTTCAGAGAGCAGCTCGAACATGGGCTGATAAACAACCCAACAGCAAACAACGCAAATCCCAGTGCCGAATGGGATATTCTCGACACTGTCATGACAAAAATCTGAAGAGACCCTCGGCCAGATCGAAAGAATACACCAGGACCGGTTTGATGAAAATGACCCGGCAATCAATGTACTCATCGATGATAAAAGTACTGCTTTTACTGACTGGCAGAACAACCCTCAGTCCCGAACCAAAGCTGATACCTTTCGCAAGGAGAAAGCGGCGGCCCATCGGAAACTTCGCATTCTAAAGAACGACTGGTTTAAAAATAAAGCATGTGAAACACAAAAATTTGCAGATCAGCACAAGATGCTCGAATTTTTCAATTCGACTAAAACATTTTATGGGCCAATCACTTGTGGTGCAGCCCCGCTCCGCTCATCCGATGGTAACTTCATAATTAAAGACGATGAAGGCCTCGCCTTCAGCGCTGGAAAGAGCACTACCATTCTACCATTCATTGCTCAACCGAAAGACCGATGTGGATGTCCTGACTACCTAGCAGGTCCCTCAGCATCCAGAGCTGACCCACCTCAGCTATCCTCTTTCCTGCATGAGGTAGATATTGCCATCAAACGAATGAAAAGTAACAAAGACTCAGGGCCTGATGGAATCCCAGCCGAGGTGTATAAAGCAAGAGACCGGTCAGACTGTGGCAACTGCCGTGGGATCTCGCTGCTCTCCGTAGCTGGCAAGATTATCGCCCGAGTCCTCCAAAACAGATTTCTTCCTGAGGCGGAAAACTTCTTCCCAGAACCTCAATGTGGCTTTAGACCATCACATGGCACCACTGACATGATCTTTGCTGCCCGCCAGATAGAGGGACAAGTGCAAAGAACAGCGTCGTGACCTATACATGGCTTTCATCGACCTAACCAAGGCCTTCGACTCGGTCAACAGGGAAGCCCTCTGGTGGACCCTCAGCCGTTTTGGCTGCCCAGTAGCACCCAGTCTGAGTTCTTCCCCATCCAAACGGGGGTTAAACAAGGGTGCGTACTGGCATCAACTCTCTTTTCCATTTTCTTGGCTGCCTTCCTTACTCGTGCCAGTGCCAGTTTAGCCGGCAGAGTGGCATAGCGTACAGGGTGAAGGGGGGTCTTTTCAACATAAGACGACTCCAGGCAAGAGCAAGGGTGTCGGCAGCTTCCATTACTGAACTTCAGTATCCAGACGACCTCACCCGTGTTGCTCACACTGAACACGACCTACAGGAGATCTTGAACACCTACGCAAATTTTTATGCACACTTCGGCCTTGAGGTGAATGTACGTAAGACTCACATTCTCTTTCATCCTGCACCTGGTTCAGACACACCTCCACCATCCATCCAGCTTAACGGTACTACCCTCCCTAATGTTACCCACTTTCGGTATCTCAGCTCCCAATGTCCACCACTGCCGACATCGATGAAGAGATTCAGCATCTGATTACATGTGCATCTCAAGTCTCTCGCAGACTTCGAAACCGTGTCTTCAGCTGTAGGGAGCAGAAATTATCTACAAAGTTACACGTATATCGATCAGTGGTCTTCCCCACCGTGTTATATGGCAGTAAGACATGGGTCACATACAGGAGGCACCTCGAGGCACTTTCACCAACGTAGTCTACGTTCCCTCCTCCTTGTTCGCTGGGAAGTCAAGAGAACAAATGCCAGTATTCTTGCTGACACCAACTTTAGGAGCATCGAGGCTACCATTATCCATGAACAACTACGCTGGCTGGTCATGTTACCCGCATGGATGACAGTAGACTGCCAAATCAGCTACTTTACAGTCACCTAACGAATAGTAAACGTAACGCCGGCGGGCAAATAAAAAGGTATAAGGATAGTTTGAAGACAAACCTGAAAAAGTGCCACATCGACCCCCCTCACCTGGGAGTCGATTACTCCGCATCGTTACGCTTGGAGGAGCACCACACGAGAAGGTGTCAATACTTTCGAGTTTGCCAGACTGCAAACCGAGGCAGACAAACGCCAACGTCGGAAAGACATTGCTACCGCCCCTCCCGCACCAGATGCAGCCCTTCACATGTGCAACGGATGTGAACGGCTTTGCCGGTCCCGTATCGGCCTCTTTAGTCACCCTAAAACTAACCAACCTAGGTGACATCCCTAATAACTCATATCATTGTATCATAGCTGGTTGATGGTCATACTCGATTCCGAGTGACAGCAAAGTAGTAGTAGTAGTAGTAGCAGTAGTAGTAGTAGTGTGTGTGTGTGTGTGCGTGTGTATGTACATTAAACTTGATCGTAAGACATTATCTTCCAGCAGCGGCCCTACGAGATTGTTTTTGAAATTGATCTCTTCCCGATATGTTACCTGTCCTAACACGCCTCCCTCAGTACCTGCAACGAGCGTAGATTATCGAAGTCATAATCTCCTATTTGTGTGACGTAAAGATACTTGTTGACCTGCGACTATCAGAGACACAACTGCTGCTCACGTGGACGTATTGGGCGATACAGAACTCCCTCGCCGCAACTACTGAATATCTTTGCTCTGAAAGACGAGAAATATTGAGACACAAAATTCATCGTGTACGAGTAAAAATATCTTAAAGAATTTTCATTTTATCGACTAAGTGTCCAGGTGTCGAAGGCGGCTGACAGCTTCCTGATTAAAGATTGATGACGAGTTTCAGCGACTTGTAAACACGACGATGCTGCATCATATGTGTGATATTCATGCAGAGACGAATTTACAGTGCAATACAAGTTTTCCTGATTACTTTGAATAAATAAATGTGAAATAGATGGCCGTCAGTCACTGCGTCCAGATTATACAAAGCTCCATCACGACGGTGGTACAGTGTGGCCATCTGAAGTCTCCCTTCCACTTTGTATTCCCGAAAATTATCTTTTGTACTGTAATTTATTAATAGCTAAACGTTATTTTTACCTAAATACCTTAATATATGGAGAGAGAGAGAGAGAGAGAGAGAGAGAGAGAGAGAGAGAGAGAGAGAGAGAGAGAGAGAGACACGGGGGAAATATCTGAAACCCTCCATTATGCATCAAAAGAGGAACCCACCTACCTACCTACCTACCCTTTCTTCCCCCACTACCGCCTTTACTTCCTTGTCAGCCGCGTATAAAGATTCTGCCATCCATTAGGCCAGCCCAGAGCATCAACGGCCTTAGCTGGGTCACAGAAACAAAGGGGCAACGTCTCCTGTGTGTCGCTAAGGAACAAAGGGCCCTCATTACTAACGGAAATCAAACAGGGAAGATATCAGTAAGGTGTAGGTGGTGTAGGGGTGTAGGTGGTGGGAGTAGGGGGAGGAGGGGTCACTTAACACCCGTTTTTTTGTGTGAGTGACCCAGGTTGACGAAGGGAGAGAGAGAGAGAGAGAGAGAGAGAGAGAGAGAGAGAGAGAGAGAGAGAGAGAGAGTGTTGAGAAAAAAGGTAAATAAAAAACAGGAGGAAGTGAAATGAAAAGGAGAAAGATAGTGAATAAGGAAGAGAAAGAGAGTGAAAGAGACGAAGGAAATGTAAGTAGCACTGAGAGAGTAAGAAGTGAATTTCAAAAGAAGCAAAAAAGCAAAAGAGAGGGAGAAGGATAGACAAGGAAGAATGAAGGGTGAGGGAGAACTGAACGTAAATAAAAGAGTGTACAGAGGGAATAGAGAAAGAGACCAGGGGGGGGGGGAGGATGAAGGGGGGAGGAGATGGGATGAGGAGAGCGGATGGATGAAGGAGAAAGGAACATGGGTGAAGGATAAGGCGTAGAGATACTGGTGGTGTAGTTATTGGAGGATGGAAAAGGGTGGTGGATAAGGGTTGGTGGATAAGGGTTGTGGTGGATAAGGGTAGTGGACAAGGGGAGAAACAATAATGTGTGCCTGAACGATCTATATTTGACACAAGTTTCGGTTGATGTACACTCCACGTCAAACAACTTTCGGAGAGGATTCAAAATAAGAAGGGAACTTTATCTCTCGTCATGCAAGTGTCAAACCTGAACAAAATACCTGTCACTTGTCGGTCTTTGTTGATGTATTACAGAAACAATTTATATGGAACATCAAACACAATGAATGGAATACACATTATAATAAGGAAATTAGAAATAATGTTTAATAATAGTAACATCCTCTAGTTCAGGTACAGTACAGGTGTGTGTATTAAAACTATCATTTGATCAATATTCTCTATGATACTAAGCCAATTTGATCTTTAAAGAGGAAAAAAATATCGTAATGAAGATACACCAAAGTTAAGTGTTATCTAATTAAAGAATTTTATTTAATTTAAATCTACGTCTACAAATCGAGATTCCAAGACAGGTTTATTTTTTCGTATATTTCACCAAATGTTGAATGTGTATATCATTATTTCCCACACTCAACAATTCTGTAATACAAACTTGATTGCACACTGTTTAACATATCCGCTCTAATTCAGCTACACTGATTCTCAATGTTCTCCTTCAGCTGGTGAATATATCAGAGGAGTAGTGTACCAGGACTACCACCAAATGTTAACCAGTGTTCACTCACACTCGTCGTAGAGGATTGGTATATGTGTGTTATTTACTGTCATCAATAAAGACAAATAGTGGAGATGCCTTTGAGCATCGTCATTTGATTCAACTTGTGTATATGTATAGTCCCGTACTTATGTGGGTTATCAAGGTTGAAACAAAATACACTCAGATACACCTCATCTCATCTCCTGCCACGATGTAAATACTGATTGTGACCCCATATTTTATGTATAAATTTCTCCGTTCTCTGTCATTGGCTGGTTTTAATGTATCAACTTGTCCGGCCTCTGTCATTGGCTGGTTTTAGTGTATCAACTTTTCCGGCCTCTGTCATTGGCTGGTTTTAATGTATCGACTTCTCCGTCTACTCTCATTGGCTGGTTTTAATGTATCCATTTCTTCTTTCACTGTCACTGGCTGGATTCAGTGTCTCACCTTATCATTAATGTCTCACCTTCGTAACTTACTGTAACTGCCTGACAAGTTAAACAAAGACACAGGAGAAGGGTAACTACCGACGTGTTAATTCCCAGTGTGACAAAGTTGGACAGGAGAATGGCAGAGATTACCACCACTAACTCCCCCACGACCCTCCACACTCCTCAACTCTCACACCGAGCTGATGTCGTCCCACTGAGGAAGCTGCCTAGGGTGTTGGGGAGGAGAGGAGGGAAATGTGGCATATTAGGGAGATTCCTCCAGGGGTGTTAAGGAGAAGAGGAAGAGAAGAAAGAAAACTGTTCTTTTAAGGGAGCTGCTCAGGATTTTGGTGGGGGAGGGAAGGGTGAGTTTCCATTGGGGAATACTGAGGACATTGGGGAGAATGGTAGGGGAAAATGCTATGTTGCAGCACCGCGTATTTTATTTTATTTTTTATTTTTTTGAGAGAAAGAGGAAAGGGGAATTGGAAGATTATGTTGTCGAGAAGCTTCCTAGAGTATAAGGAAAGGGGAGGAGAAAGGGAAGGGAGGATCTGGAACTACCAAGGGAAGGTCTCTATGGTGTTGGGAAGGAGGGAAGCGGAAAATTCTTTGCAGGAGAGGGAAGTTTTCGAGGATGTTACCAGAGACAGGAAAAACAACCCTCCGTATTGTTGGGGAAGAAATGAGATGTGACGGGGACAGAGAATCGATTTTATGGATTGTTTTCGAAAGATAAGAATTTTTTTCTAGAGTATCTCGTTGAAGAGGGGAAAAAGGTGTTATGGGACTTTCCCGGTGTTTGCGGGGGGAGAAACGAGGAGTGACGTTGTTATCACAATTCGGAACTTCCCAGGTGTTCCTGGCGGAGGGGAAAATTCTTGTCGCTACGGGGATATTTTTATGGTTTTTGGAAAGTTTGTCGGTTTTGTTGGAATGACCAGAACAACGACGTCTTTAGAGAAGATTTGAAGGTTGTTTAGTGTGTGTGTGTAAGCTCGAGATCAAGAGGTTTGTTGTTTTATTGGAAGTCTTCGTCTTGTGGGTTTTTATAGAGTAACAGTGTAGAAGTTGTCTCTCTCTTTATGCTTACTAACGGTGCAGACAACCCTTGACGCTGAACGACCTAAATGGTCTTATCTAGTGAAGAAACCAAGACTTAACCAACGATACTTAACCCTTTCCCGCCGACTGTTGCACTTTAGAATTATATCTTAACCACCACCAGACGAGTTTATTCAGCTTAGAGAAACCTCCAAGAGCCAAAAGGCTAAAGACCTTCACCTCTGAAGAACCTAAACAGATTAAAACAACAACAAAAACTCCAGTAACCTTTGTACTCCCTAATGATGATGGTGTACGGCAGCTCCTAGCGGCTCCCAACAGTTTATGAGGAGGTGAGGCACAATACTGGATGATACAGGAAGGTCGAGTGTAAACAAGCTAATACCTCGCGTCAAGGGAGGAGAAAACACTCGGACCAACAAAGTCTAGGAACAGAGAAATCGATTTACACGGGAAAATGAGCGGGAATTACGACTCTGTGTGCTTGGTGGCTAACGGCTCACATTGGTATTATCTTGCTGTTTGAGAGAGAGAGAGAGAGAGAGAGAGAGAGAGAGAGAGAGAGAGAGAGAGAGAGAGGTGTATTGTGAAATTAATTAGAACAGATCAGATTTTTTAGGATACGTGAACGGTATTTTTTTCAGCTCGTTATCCTAATTACTTCGATGTATGCAATGTATGTTAAAACTTACTTAGTTCCTACCTAAAGCATTACATTTACTTATGCTGGAAACTGTATAATTAATATTTTTTTTTAACATCATTGGCAAAAATCAGGTAATAATTCTGTTAAAGATTATATTTCCTGCCACATATAAATAAATAATAATACAGGTGTACATAATCTGGATAATTAGAGGTGTGGTGGAGACTTTTGTGTCATTAAGTCGGGTCGAGGCATTATGACTCTATAGTGAACTTTGTCAATCCTCAACTGTGGTAAAGGCTTAAGGATTGAAATTCTCTCTACCTTAAGGTTTAAAATTTGCAGTTAAACCAAACAAGAGGATTTAATAACCAAGGTTCTCTTAAACCGCATTGAAAGCTTAAACCCTGCAGGCACATTTAAACCTCCACGGACTTGAAGTCTTAAAACACTGCTTGCTCGCTAAACCTAAAACGGGAAAGTTTGGAGCGTGTGTGAAGTTTTAAGTCCCGGATGCTCTAAAGAAATAAGGGAACACGCTCGTCCACAGAAACGAACGACTCCAACATATTGGGCATCGCCGATAGTGATTTTTAAATTACACTTGAATAACCTCATCGACTTTCAATGACCGGAATACTGAGAGGCCAGCGGGGAGATCCCTATTGAGAGAGAGAGAGAGAGAGAGAGAGAGAGAGAGAGAGAGAGAGAGAGAGAGAGAGAGAGAGAGAATTCTGTTTTCTTTTCGTCTTTTCCCCTCCTAATATTTTATCATTCATGGAAGGCGACGCTTACACTGTGTCAAATACATTAGCAAGTCTTGTGGCGAGGATTTGAGATTTCCAGCCAAATGCCAGCTTCTGTCTCTTGGGGCATGTACCATTCTCTCTCTCTCTCTCTCTCTCTCTCTCTCTCTCTCTCTCTCTCTCTCTCACTTTCTATGCACCGTTTTCTTTCTCTCCGTTTTTTCTCTCTTTATATTGGCTAGGTCTATGACAGCCTATCCATCCATTTGTCTGCTTTTCTGTCCTTTTTAACGTCTATCTGTCAGCCTGTCTGTCTAATCCTGTCACCCTCTATGAAAAATAAAATAAAAGAACAAGAGGAAGTGGAACATGCGGGTCCGTCCATAAAGGGGAGAGAGTAGCGGGGAAAAGGTGTACCATGGAGGGAATGGTTATATGCCCGACCTCGTAAAATATCCATCGACCACCTTCTCCTTTCCCCTCCCCTCCCCTCCGTTCACCCTCCCATATCCACCCTTCCCCTCCCTTCCCCTCCCTTTCCTCGACACTGCATCTCATGGCTCTTGGGTCATCTTGCGACATGCTGAAGAAGTTACTGACCCGCGGACAAAATGAAGTCAATATATAATTTTCGTCGTTCAGTAGCAGTATATATATATATATATATATATATATATATATATATATATATATATATATTATATATATATATATATATATATATATATATATATATATACGTACAGGGTGAGCATAAAGTCTTTCCCTGATTACAAACATTCATTACACAAAACATATGCTCGGTACAAACATACAGTTTCTGCAGCTTTTACCTTATCTCAGAAGTTTTTTGTTTCGTTACTCGTGAACTTCAACATGTGCTCCGTTTGTTGCCCGGAGCACATCTAAGCGATACTCGATTTCACGCCATGTTTTCTGCAGCATCTCTTCAGTCACCGTCGCTATTGCCTCCGTTATCCTTGCCTTCAGAGTTTCAAGATCAGGAACTGGTGAACTGTACACTTTGTCCTTCGTATACCCCCATAAAAAGAAATCAAGAGGGGTAATGTCCGGTGAACGTGGCGGCCATGGTGTTGGACCATCTCTCCCAATCCATCGGTTTGGAAAGGTTGCGTTCAAGAACTGACGGACAGCTAAACCCCAGTGTGGCGGTGCACCATCTTGTTGGAAAACGACCCATGGCTGAAACTCTTCTAACTGAGGTGCAACGAAAAGCTCCAACATAATCAGGGAAAGACTTTATGCTCACCCTGTATATATATATATATATATATATATATATATATATATATATATATATATATATATATATATATATATATATATAGTATATATATATATATATGTATATATATATATATATATATATATATATATGCTGATAACCACCAGGAAAGAAGAAAACACGAAGTTCCCAGCGCTTTCGTGTAATTCACATCTTCAGGGGTGAGTACAGACTAGTCTGTACTCACCCCTGAAGATGTGAATTACACGAAAGCGCTTGGGAACTTCGTGTTTTCTTCTTTCCTGGTGGTTATCAGCATATACCTAGATCACGCGCACCTACAGTGATTTACTTGCATATATATATATATATATATATATATATATATATATATATATATATATATATATATATATATATATATATATATATACAACAGCGGAGGCTCACCAATATGCAATCACTGCAACTATCCACTTATGGAGTACACTTTCTTCATTCACCAGGCCCTCATGCATATTGCATGACATTAGTTGCGCAACATCCCACTCTTTTGCCAACATGTCTCCACTCACTTCACCCACATTTTTATATACTAAAATATGAAAATTTGTCCTATTAAATAAACCTGCACTTATCATTCTTTAAAACTCTTGAATTTACAATTTTAGCGACGACTTCCACCTACGTAAGAAAATAAAGTCATGTAGTTTTTTAAGGAATCTTACCACAGAGACAAAAATTTGAGGAAGAAATTATTAAGAAAGTCAAAAAGAATTATGATAAAAAAATTAGAGGAACGAGCTGAGGAAAGAAGACAAATAGAAAAAGTTTCATCAGAAGAGACGAAGTGCAGAAGGGTTGCTTAGCCTGGGGAGCAGGAGGGGGTGGAGGGAGGCTGAAGACGTGAGGAGCACTGCTGACGAGACTGCGGGAGAAGAAGGAAGAGGAGTTGGAGGATGAGGAGAAAGAGGAGTCTACAGCGTCGACGACAGCTGATGTGAATGGATAACCCAACTTAGCCATGCTAGGTGCGGTGGCGAGGAGTAATGTACTTAGCCAAGAGTTTGCTTGTAAAGGCTGCGTGGGGGGAGGAGGAGAACATGAATACTCCAGTCTCCTTTTTCTGTAGGCAACACGTCCGTCACTTGCAGTCAAAGAGTTAAACTGTGTGTCGCTGTTTCTTGTGTCATAGAGAGAGTCCACACAGAGGGGTCTTAGTGCTGTTGGTGTTTCTTGTGTCATAGAGAGAGTCCACACAGAGGGGTCTTAGTGCTGTTGGTGTTTCTTGTGTCATAGAGAGAGTCCACACAGAGGGGTCTTAGTGCTGTTGGTGTTTCTTGTGTCATAGAGAGAGTCCACACAGAGGGGTCTTAGTGCTGTTGGTGTTTCTTGTGTCATAGAGAGAGTCCACACAGAGGGGTCTTAGTGCTGTTGGTGTTTCTTGTGTCATAGAGAGAGTCCACACAGAGGGGTCTTAGTGCTGTTGGTGTTTCTTGTGTCATAGAGAGAGTCCACACAGAGGGGTCTTAGTGCTGTTGGTGTTTCTTGTGTCATAGAGAGAGTCCACACAGAGGGGTCTTAGTGCTGTTGGTGTTTCTTGTGTCATAGAGAGAGTCCACACAGAGGGGTCTTAGTGCTGTTGGTGTTTCTTGTGTCATAGAGAGAGTCCACACAGAGGGGTCTTAGTGCTGTTGGTGTTTCTTGTGTCATAGAGAGAGTCCACACAGAGGGGTCTTAGTGCTGTTGGTGTTTCTTGTGTCATAGAGAGAGTCCACACAGAGGGGTCTTAGTGCTGTTGGTGTTTCTTGTGTCATAGAGAGAGTCCACACAGAGGGGTCTTAGTGCTGTTGGTGTTTCTTGTGTCATAGAGAGAGTCCACACAGAGGGGTCTTAGTGCTGTTGGTGTTTCTTGTGTCATAGAGAGAGTCCACACAGAGGGGTCTTAGTGCTGTTAGTGTTTCTTGTGTCATAGAGAGAGTCCACACAGAGGGGTCTTAGTGCTGTTGGTGTTTCTTGTGTCATAGAGAGAGTCCACACAGAGGGTCTTAGTGCTGTGGTGTTTCTTGTGTCATAGAGTCCACACAGAGGGGTCTTAGTGCTGTTGGTGTTTCTTGTGTCATAGAGAGAGTCCACACAGAGGGGTCTTAGTGCTGTTGGTGTTTCTTGTGTCATAGAGAGAGTCCACACAGAGGGGTCTTAGTGCTGTTGGTGTTTCTTGTGTCATAGAGAGAGTCCTCACAGAGGGGTCTTAGTGCTGTTGGTGTTTCTTGTGTCATAGAGAGAGTCCACACAGAGGGGTCTTAGTGCTGTTGGTGTTTCTTGTGTCATAGAGAGAGTCCTCACAGAGGGGTCTTAGTGCTGTTGGTGTTTCTTGTGTCATAGAGAGAGTCCACACAGAGGGGTCTTGGCGCTGTTGGTGTTTCTTGTGTCATAGAGAGAGTCCACACAGAGGGGTCTTAGTGCTGTTAGTGTTTCTTGTGTCATAGAGAGAGTCCACACAGAGGGGTCTTAGTGCTGTTAGTGTTTCTTGTGTCATAGAGAGAGTCCATACATCAGGGTCTTGATTCCCAGCGAGAGACACATCGAGTTAGTACAGTACCAGCCGCCGATACTCAGCTCCCCCCACCAAAAAAAAATACGAAGTGCGTTGAGGATTTTCTTTCATTCGGGTAAAAAAAATTACTTCATCATTTACTTTAACTTATTGTTTATTCAATATTTTTCTTTCTTTTCTTTTTCTTCTATATTTTTTCTATTCTCTTTTTTTTTTTTAATTTTTGTTTTTAATTGTTTTTTTTCATATTTTATTTTCTGTTTGTTATTTCTTTCTTCTTGTCGTCATTCGTTTAAGCTTTTCTCAATTGTCTTTGTTTGCATTTCAATCTTTGATGTGTAGTTATTATTCTTATTCTCCATTTCTCTCTGTTCTTCACCCTTTCTTCTCCCTCTTTCTTCCTCAATAGTTTCCACTTCCTTCCTTCCTTCCTTCCTTCTATTATTTCCTTCTTTGTTTTTCAATGATTTTGTATATTATTTCTCTTCATAATTGTCATTTATTCATTTTATATCTGTTCATCTCTCTTCTTTACTCTATTTTTGTAGTTTCTTCACTTCTTTTCCTTCATTTCCTCATTATTCACTTATGTATTTCTTTTTTCGCAATTTTATTTATTATTTCACAGTTTTATTTTCTCGTCTTTTAATTTTTCTATTAAATTTTCTATTTAATTTGACTTGAAAAATAACTCATGGATGCCTTTAAATCTTTCTTAATTTTTAAATAGAAACTTGGTAAAAAGAGAGTAAAAAAAAAATAATAAATCTTATGCATATATAATTGTTTCTTCTAAAAAACTCTGGCTTAAAGTTTTTTCTTAATGAATTTTGAGTTAGGAACAGAGATAATAATGTAAAGGCAATGAAAGAACGTAGATGAAGAGAGAGGCAATATATTGAGGGAATAAGTGAGAGTGAAATTAAGAGTCGGTTGATGATTAAGGATGTATGGAATAGGAATGAGAGAGAGAGAGAGAGAGAGAGAGAGAGAGAGAGAGAGAGAGAGAGAGAGAGAGAGATAAATGTAACTGAATGAAGAGACATAAAAATAAGAGATGGTAAATGGTGCGTGAGGTAAGAGGCAATAAAACAATGGATAAAGAGGAAGGAACAATAGATCTAGGGGACGTGTGCAGAGAAAGACTTTAAGACGACAATGACGGTGAAGTTTATTTAGAATCTTTTTTTTTTTTTTCATCGTATATATTGTGTGTGAGGTGGGCCATTAAGCAACTATTTGGGATCGATACCTCACAAAGTCCAGAGTTATTGCGAGTTTCTGAACTTAATGTCAAATGCCTAGTGATATGGACTGGTTAATACATTAGGAATACATCGGCATATTATTTAACGTTAACGAAATACACTATTTATATGAACTTACGAGGAATATTGAAAACAAAATTCCTTAGATGATTTTTTTTTTTTTATGGTTAGAGAAAATTTCAGACCGTACTTACTTGTTCCACCCAGACGTTCGTTGTCATAATTTGGTTTTTCAGGTTCTGCAAGAAAGGAAAAAAGTATTAGTAAGTCATTTATGGTGAAGGTTGGAAGAGATCTATTAATTATCTACCTGTTTCTGTTGATTCTCTGTTATGACTGATAATCTTTCACCTCTCTGACTTCATCTTTTATGTTTCTTTGTACTTGGATCTTCCTTTTGGTTTTCTTTGGTTTTATTTATTTTTATCTGTGGTATACAGTGTAAAAAGCTTACTCGTGTTCCTTTATTTCCTTCTTCGCCTCCTCCTCCTTCTCCTCCTCCTTCTTCTTCTCTTCCTCCCTCTCCTCCGCCTACACTTCCTCCTCCTGCTTCCTTCTCCCTTTTTCTTCATATCCTCGA
>CAUDMG010000234.1:382500-385000 GCA_958450375.1 Homarus gammarus
TCCCTACCCCTCCTCTTCCATCCCACCCCACTCCCTACCCCTCCTCTTCCATCCCATCCCCACTCCCTACCCCTCCTCCTCCATTCCATCCCCACTCCCTACCCCTCCTCTTCCATCCCATCCCCACTCCCTACCCCTCCTCTTCCATCCCACCCCACTCCCTACCCCTCCTCCTCCATCCCACCCCACTCCCTACCCCTCCTCCCCCATCCCATCCCACTCCCTACCCCTCCTCCCCCATCCCACCCCACTCTCTACCCCTCCTCTTCCATCCCATCCCCACTCCCTACCCCTCCTCCCCCATCCCACCCCACTCCCTACCCCTCCTCCTCCATCCCATCCCCACTCCCTACCCCTCCTCTTCCATCCCATCCCACTCCCTACCCCTCCTCCCTCATCCCACCCCACTCCCTACCCCTCCTCCCCCATCCCACCCCACTCCCTACCCCTCCTCCTCCATCCCATCCCCACTCCCTACCCCTCCTCTTCCATCCCATCCCACTCCCTAATCCTCCTCTTCCATCCCACCCCACTCCCTACCCCTCCTCCTCCATCCCATCCCCACTCCCTACCCCTCCTCTTCCATCCCATCCCCACTCCCTACCCCTCCTCTTCCATCCCATCCCCACTCCCTACCCCTCCTCTTCCATCCCATCCCCACTCCCTACCCCTCCTCCCCCATCCCACCCCACTCCCTACCCCTCCTCTTCCATCCCATCCCACTCCCTACTCCTCCTCTTCCATCCCACCCCACTCCCTACCCCTCCTCCTCCATCCCATCCCCACTCCCTACCCCTCCTCTTCCATCCCATCCCCACTCCCTACCCCTCCTCCTCCATCTCACCCCACTCCCTACCCCTCCTCCTCCATCCCACCCCACTCCCTACCCCTCCTCCTCCATCCCATCCCCACTCCCTACCCCTCCTCTTCCATCCCATCCCACTCCTTACTCCTACTCCTCCATCCCACCCCACTCCCTACCCCTCCTCTTCCATCCCACCCTACTCCCTACCCCTCCTCCCCCATCCCATCCCACTCCTTACTCCTACTCCTCCCCCCACCTTCTTTATCACACCCGATCCCTGCCTCTCTTCCTCTCGCCCATCCTTTCCTTATCCCTCATTTAATTTTCGTTTCCTCTCTCAACCACACTTCCTCTATTCCTTTCCCTTTCCTTATGCTTCTCTACCCACTTCTCTTCCCTACTCCTCCACCTCCTTTTGTACTCCCCTTTTCCACATATTCGTCCTCCCCTTTCCTCCTATTCCATTCCAATCTTCACCACCTCTGCTTTTCCTCTTCCCTTTCTGTTATTTTCCTAGAACCTATTCCATCTAACAGTCTTCCCTCCCTACGTCTTCATCATCCTCTTCCATGCAAGTCCACCCCTCACTACCTTTCTTTGCTTTTCCATCCCCTGTTCCTCCTCCTGTTCCTCCTCCTCCTCCTCCTCTTCTCCCTCTCCAAGTTCTGAGTAGAATTAGTGTTCCATTTGGGAGAAAGAGAAAGACATAATAAATTAGCTTAAATATAGTAGATGTTAGTTTTCTCCTCCCCTTCCTTCCCTTGCCCCTCTTCATCCTCTCCCTCCCATTCCTTTTGGGCTATCTCTTCATTCTCTTTCTTCTTCTCTTATTTTACCTTTTTTACTTCTTTTTTACCCACATGATTAATTTTAGTTTCATTAGTGAACAAAGGATTAGAAAATTAATGGTTTTCATAGTTGCGTGACTCGTGGAACCTCGATGAGAGAGAGAGAGAGAGAGAGAGAGAGAGAGAGAGAGAGAGAGAGAGAGAGAGAGAGAGAGAGAGTAAAACTGGAATAAGAATGAAACAAAGATTAAAAGAGAATGAAAAGAAGGAGAGAAAATTAGAGAAGGAAAAAGCAAGCACATATGTTTAAGGAAATACACCACATATGTCTCTTGGTGTTTTTCCAAGGCTCTTGCTGGAAGGTGTGGAGGTGAAATGTGTAAAACTGTAGAGTGTGGAGGTGGTAAGTGTGGTGGTGGTAAGTGTGTAGGTGTTAAGTGTGGAGGTGTTAAGTGTGGAGGTGTTAAATGTGGAGGTGTTAAGTGTGGAAGTGTTAAGTGTGAAGCTACATAAGTATACGTGAAGGCCTTACTTGGGGTTTACAGGCGAGTTTGACTTGAATACCCGAAAACCACTACCATTACTACCACCATCACCACCACTTCCATTACTACCACCATCACCACCACTTCCATTACTACCACCATCACCACCACTACCATTACTACCACCATCACCACCACTACCATTACTACCACCATCACCACCACTACCATTACTACCACCATCACCACCACTACCATGACTACCACCATCACCACACTCCATTACTACCACCATCACCACCACTTCCATTACTACCACCATCACCACCACTACCATTACTACCACCATCACCACCACTACCATTACTACCACCATCACCACCACTACCATTACTACCACCATCACCACCACTACCATTACT
>CAUDMG010000234.1:390000-422500 GCA_958450375.1 Homarus gammarus
AGCTGGCAGGACAACAACCTTTAATGTGTTGCAGTAGATCGTCCATCTTGTGTGTCCAATATCTGAGTCACTGACGGCGCGACTACTGCAGTATCCGGCTCACAAGACCAAACTTACACACTGGAGGATCGACCTTGGAACTGGGAGGGACAAACCTCATAATATCCTGCTGGACTAATTATCCGGAGCACAGGATATAGACAGGAGGGGGTCAGGAGTCAGGAGAGTTGCCGCTGACCATTATAGTCTCGGGATAGACTTGGAGAAGTTCTAACCTGAAGTCTCTTTGATGATTGACTGTTTCTTCGCTGAGATTTTAGCTATCTAAATAAGATAAAAGAGAAGATATTACCTTGCAAATAAACGAAGCAAAAATGCGTAAGAAATTGAAAGACTTGCATGAAGAGGATATATCTGTTAGGTTCTTATTTGCATTATATATTGCTCATGTCTTTGTTCGGGTGCGTGAAATGTAACACATGTGACGTCCGTGTTGTTGACTCTCGAGCTTCACCTGTCAACAAGATAACTCTGACTCTATCTCTGGGGAAAGTATCGTAAGCTAGCACCTTGTTATGACTCTGGCGTAATGTGGAGATAACATCTTTTTAAAGCGGCATCTGGTGTAAATAGGGATAGAGTATGGCTTAGGTTTTATTTGGAAATATTTAGTTAACCTCAAACCTATACAAGACAAAGATGGTAGCGGGCCTCTTGTCACTCACAGATGAAGACGTTTACCAGTCTACTCAGTACCGCTTTATTTTGTGTTTCCCTGTAGCTCTATTTTTACTGTAGCCTGCCATTTCTTTCTGTCTGTACTCTATATACACCTGGCTCCCTCTGTCTGTCAGTCTGCCTGCCCCCCCCCCTCTCTCTCTCTCTCTCTCTCTCTCTTTTCACTCATTAATCTTGATAAATTCACTGACTTAGAATCCCATGTCACAATATGAAGACTGAGCCAAAGTTAGCAAGGAAAAATAGCACTTCAGGATGATTCCACCAGGGAGCTAAACTAAACTGCATGATTGAAATTCAGTCATTCAACGAGGAACGAGAAATGGAGGGAGATAATTTCCCAGAAAGAGTTATACCATAGGATTTTACTTGATCCCAGTAAGGTGTTTTTTCATTGGTTCAAATCCTCCGTCGCTGATGACATGGCACAGATTTCGGAATAACCCAGTTCATTCAGGTCATTTGGCAACTTTACTCGAATTGACCAGTTGGTTAGATCCATTCCAGTTGGCGTCTTTAGCAACGGTTGTGTTTTGTAAGTTAATTGGTTGCTGGTTGTTAAGACTCACTGAAGAGCCATTAAACAATTAACTTCCACAAACTTGTAAAAGTAGTTTGGATAATGGGTCGGTTTTATAGTAAGTAGACCGTGTGACCTTCTGTAGGTAAGGAGTTATTGATTATGCCAATAGTTCCTAAAGCCATTAAGGACTAATAGAGCCTCAGATATTAAACACTGGTCCTCTAAATACCTCGTGTTGGTTTATGCCCAGAAAATACTGTAGGATTTTCTCGCTTTGATGCGTCGATGACAAGAGTGAAGTATTTCCTAGAGCAAGTGGACGCTGATGATTCTTGATGGGATATTTTCGAGTTAAAAAATTATGCTTTTCAATAATCCTCTTCCTCGTGGGCGACGAAGTTCAGATATACATAACATAAAGAATATAACATTGCTTAACAGACACCACTACCCACCCACCCCTACCCCCTCCCCCTCCCGACCCCCTCCCGACCCCCTACCCCTACCCCATCATATATAGAGTGGACGTAAGCTCACAAAGATGTTGATATCATTAATTAGTTAAATGAATCTCTTCAGTTACTTAAGGTGCATCACACGAAGACAGACACAGTTGTTTGAGTAGAAGTGAAAAAAAACTTACTTATTGTTTATTATATTTGTTAGTCTATTACTTTTATCTGAGGTGGATAATGAGAACCAGAATCCTTAATAAACAAGGGAAATGGAGGAGGAGAAAGATGCAAGAGAAGTGTAAGAAGTGGCAGGGAAGGGATGGTACGTATCAAAACTTATTCACTTATGATATAATGTACATTCACCAGCACGAAACATAAATTAACTTGACTCATTTCACATTTCTTAAAAACATCATTTTGCGTAATTTTTCGTCTTGTCCCACAGCACCAGACAAAAATGGTCATCAGCTAGATCAAATGTTATTAGTGACGGCCACAGGTGTGTCAAAACTGTTAATTTGCATATCGTTACCCATCGGTAAGAACGCTTATGGCCTGGTCATGTTCTTATCCATGTTCTTGTTCATGTCCTGGCTAAATGTTCCTGGTCATATATGTAAAAGTATGTTCTTAATGTGAATGTAACACTTATCCAATTATGCCTTTCACAGACCGACAAAATACAACTCTCTCTCTCTCTCTCTCTCTCTCTCTCTCTCTCTCTCTCTCTCTCTCTCTCTCTCTCTCTCTCTCTCTCTCTCGCTCTCTCATTACCGCCTCTGACCTATTTCTGGCCCAATAGGTGGCTGGGGAAAGTGGCAAGTTACCCTGGTAGTAAATCCCCTCTGACGCTATTAACTGTCGCCACTTCTGACCTGAAGTAGCTCTTTGCCCTGGTAATTACGGTAGCTAAACTGATCAGCGTACTTTGTGGAAATACCTGTAATAAGGTTAAGTTATTTTTAGGTCCATCTATATCTATACCGAACATAAGACACCTTTATAATACAATCTATAGGTGGTAATTACTGTACCTGTAGTTTATTATGATGTTATTTATTGATTTTTCCGAATAAGATTTCTGATTCTGTTCATTATAGTTTGATACAGGAATTTGGACTCTCTCTCTCTCTCTCTCTCTCTCTCTCTCTCTCTCTCTCTCTCTCTCTCTCCAAACTTAGAAAATTATTCCAGGAATTCGGAATTTTGCTTCGTAAGATGTAAATTAATTCTTGCTTCGGAATAAAGTTTATAATTCGGTCAACAGCAGTTTTCAATCTGATATTAAAGGCTTGGAAGTGTGTCTCGGTGCTTCAATATATTACTTCGGATGATCATAATGTTGGTTCTGAAGCAACTGAAGCGATTGAAAAGTAAATAATTCTTTGGATATTAAGTAATGTGGTCACTTCAACACAACTCTGACGCACACACACACACACACACACACACACACATACACACACACTTACTTCTCTCAGTTATTTGATACTTCTTCCAAAACTTACAGTCGGCTTAAGAATTACCACCGCACTCCGCAACGCTCACTCCAAACCTTTATTGAGGAAGGTGGTGATCCTCCCTCCGTGTTGGGGATGATGAGCTCCTTAATCGTGTTGGCTCATGACCACAATGTTTCCCGCCCTGGTTGATAATTTGTGTGCATTGAGATTATTCCAACACGACCTTTCCTGCAAACGTACGTGTGTGTGTGTGTGTGTGTGTGTGTGTGTGTGTGTGTGTGTGTGTGTGTGTGTGTGCGTGCGTTGTGCGTGAGTGCGAGGAAAATTTAACTTAAGAGCCTATGAGAATTTAGTTCCGGTCAATGCAAAAACTCAGTCAATGTATTTTTCTCTTAATTAGTGTTGTGAGGACGTAGCCAGCTGGCGTTATTAAACATGAATGTAAATCAACTTAAATCGGGTTGACATTCTACTGGGAATCTATCGTAATCTGATTGGTGTTCTCAACCTGTCATGGGAAAGTATTATTTGGCGAATCTCTTGACATCACGAGTCAGGTAATTGAAAGATAAGTGATGTTCATTTGTCAGGGGCGAAATCGGGAGACTTGATACTTACCGTGGGAGACTGGCTACTTACCCTAGGAGACTGGTTACTTACCCTAGGAGACTGGTTACTTACCCTAGGAGATTGGCTACTTACCCTAGCAGACTGGCTACTTACCCTGGGAGACTGGTTACTTACCCTAGGAGACTGGCTACTTACCCTAGGAGACTGGTTACTTACCCTAGGAGATTGGCTACTTACCCTAGCAGACTGGCTACTTACCCTGGGAGACTGGCTACTTACCCTAGGAGACTGGTTACTTACCCAAGGATATTGGCTACTTACCCTAGCAAACTGACTACTTACCCTGGGAGACTGGCTACTTACCCTGAAAGACTGGCTACCTGGGTGTATGTCATTTTTTCCTTAATTAACCTCCAAATTCTCCTCCTCCTCCAGCCTCTACCTGTATCGCTAATTAAACAATCATTCACCAACAAAAATATTCCATTGCTTGTACCTGGAATTTCTACATGACTCTGAATTATTAACATAGTCAAGGTAACCTGATTAAACAAACTTCCGCTTCTGTAATTAGCTGCTTCGTTTTGTGAACCGTACGTCTAAAATTCACGGAAAAAAACAGATATATTTTATGTAACACTCAGAATTCAATTGTCTTTATGGCCATGTGAATTAATCTTTGTATTTATTATAATTTTTTGCTTTATATATTTACAACAAGATGGAAGTTAAATAAACCTGTGATGTTTATTATTGTTTATTAAATCATTATATACACTTGAAAATTTCTATGCATTATATTTCCTTTTCTGGGGGATTAACTCGTGTCTATTTCTCATCAGGTGAGGCTTATACACTGACCGCCATTAATCCCTCATGGTACGAGTAATCCCCTTCAGAAGTTCACCTTGGTTAATCCCACCGTAGTCACTGTTCATCCCCCTCGAGCTGAGAGATCTGTCAACTGTTTCTGTGAATAGTTAAAGACATCTATCCCTTGGCAATTGGCTAGGAAGAGGAGGAGGTGAGAGAGAGAGAGAGAGAGAGAGAGAGAGAGAGAGAGAGAGAGAGAGAGAGAGAGAGAGAGTGATAACATTATGAGGGAAAGGAAAGACACATAATTTAGAAAGAAAGGAAAGTAAACGAAAGAAATTCACGAAAAAAGACGAATTTTAATGTTACAACAGGAAGAGATAAACGATAAGACTCTATCACTATAACTTCCCCTGTATGAGCTCTTCCTTGTAAACGACTTCCCCTCCTGCAGTAGCTCGTCACCAAGGGAGGGTCGTGTCATCCACAGCACCAGAGGAAAGCCCCGAAACTTGTCCCCATGCGTAAGAGCCATTCCGGAGGGTGGTCACGAACACAAGAATACCCATAAACTCTCCCATATTAAAGGTTTATCTGGGGGAACTGCTTAATCCCCCCAGAAGTAAATAATCTCCAGGTTAATCTATATAAAAAATGGAAATATGGGTAAATATGATATTTTTTCGTAATGTATCGGGGGTGGAGTAGTATTTATAGCTGACAGTCCAACAATCAACTGAAACAAAAGACGAATCTTCCTGTCAAACGATCCAATCCTGTTAGGAGATTTAGGCTGGCAACAAGGATCGCGCTCAACACTCCTAATGGCTGGAAAGAAGGATCGGGTCCTACTCCCAGGGGCTGGAAGGAAGGATCGGGTCCTACTCACAGGGGTTGGAAAGAAGGATCGGGTCCTACTCCCAAGGGCTGGAAAGAAGGATCGGGTCCTACTCACAGGGGCTGGAAGGAAGGATCGGGTCCTACTAACAGGGGCTGGAAAGAAGGATCGGGTCCTACTCCCAAGGGCTGGAAAGAAGGATCGGGTCCTACTCACAGGGGCTGGAAAGAAGGATCGGGTCCTACTCCCAGGGGCTGGAAGGAAGGATCGGGTCCTACTAACAGGGGCTGAAAAGAAGGATCGGGTCCTACTCCCAAGGGCTGGAAAGAAGGATCGGGTCCTACTTAACTAAAACAACGCCTTCCAAATCTCCCATCTAACACTGATACAGAATTACCATCTAAAGTGCTCTAATGAAATTCAGGCCGAGACGAGATACGCCCCATGGTTATGCTGGCTCGTGTGGCAGACAGTGGCAGGGATGAGGAAGTTATGACAGACACTAGCAGGGATGAGGAAGTTATGACAGACAGCGGAGGTGATGGCAAATAGAGACCGTGTTGGGGAAGTAGTGCCAGACAGTCGTAGTAGCAGATAACCCCGGACTGTGACAAATCTGATAATTACAAGAGACAAAAGTTAGACGTTGATTGATTGTTTCACACCTGTTATGCCTCATTGTTACACACCTACACTGATAATGTTGAGAATATTTTAAAGATTTTTTTTTATAGCACAATTTTATTTGTATCTCTTGAAATTAACAGGTTCCCAGTAATATGGATATCAATATAATTTTAATAATAATAATAATAATAATAATAATAATAATAATAAATTGACAGGAGGAAGGTTAAGGCCATAAGGGTACGCCACTAAAACCTGTTTACACCATCTTGTATGACGGCCAGAGGGAACCTTACCAGCAGTTGCTCTCCTATGTTTCCACTCAGGAAGGAGGAAATAATATTTTATGAAGCCTTATACGGTCTTCCCCATCCCGTGTACCCCCCTCTCGGCTCCCATTACCCTTCCCCTTGTACCCCTTACCCTTCCCCTAGTATCCCTTAGGTTACCCCATACCCTTTAAGGCCCCCTTCCCCTTCCTCGTACCACTTTAGGCTCCCCTTAATCTTCCCTTAGTACCCCTTTAAAATATCCCTACCCCTCCCCCTTATGTCACGATTCCCATACCGCCTTAACCCACCCTTAACCTCCTCGTACCCCCATTTAGGCTACCTTTTCCCCTTCCCAATTACTACCTCCCCGTCTTTCGCCAACCGCCCCCCCCTCCCCCCCACTCATTGGTTGGGAAATATGCAAGGAGGTGTAACTAGAGGCCCGACGGCTCCTCAAGAACGGGGGATTAATCAGGGGTGTAAACAAGAAGGTCAGTGTACCGCAGACTCTCTTCATCCTTCACCTCAAACATGACTTTTTGATCTAATATTCTGAAAGGACTTCATGGCCTCTGTTAGTGCTGGCGGTGGTGGTGAAGGTGCTGGCGTTGGTGGTGTTAGTGGTGGTGTTTTTTGGTTGGTGTTTGCGGTGGTGTTGGTTGTAATGAGGATGGTGGTGATAATAATGGTGTTGATGATGGTTAATGGTGTTGGTTTTTTGTTGTTGATGGTGGTGTTGGTGATGGTGATGGTATTAGTGGTGTTGATGAGGGTGTTACTGGGGATAGAGGTACGCGTGATGGTGATGGTGGCATAAAGAGTGGTGGCAGATGATTGTGTAATGATGGTGGTGAAAATAAAGGTTCTAGTGGTGGGGGAAGTCTTGAAAAATGACCTCCACAGCAGGCACTACATCTCTCGCTAAATGTCGTATCATACTGGACATTGCTAGAGGAGTATTAAATCATCAGTAACATCCTCCCTTTATTCTTCCTCTGAACCTCCTTCCCCCCTGTCACTAGCATTTTTCTGTTCTTCTGTTCGGTTCCTCTTGCACTCAGTCACCCCTGAGGCTTTACACCACCACACACAGTGGCTTGTCTGACCGCCCAGCCTCTGTTGTATTGATATTACTTGACGTTTACATTTTTATTCCGAACAAAAAATAAGTTTCTAAATTCTTGGTTATCATTATAGTAATCATTGTTATCATTATAATCATTATTATTTTTTATCATTGTATTTATTCTTATTACAATGATCAATCCATATGGTTGTAGTAATTAATACAACCATTAGCATCATTATAACAGAGTGTAGATTCACCTAATGTGTCTTTATGATTACTTAATGACAAATTCTCCTCATTTATCTCACCTCATTCTCCTACTTGTCTCACTATATTACTGTTTTCTCTCAAGTTCCTCAACTACCAAAGCTGTGAACTTCATAATTATAAGACCATTATTCTCTACAATATTTAACAACACTAAAAATGATCTTACCATATTATTTTCATTTTGTTATTAACATTTGATGTAGTTTTGTATTTTCGTTACAAGTTTGGTTTGATGTCACAGTAGAATTGAAAAAAGCCTGCGAGGGATTCATGAATGAGCGAATCTCTTTGGGAAGGAATTCAAGTGCGGAGAGAAAAAGATCCGATTTAAAGTGGGAAGACTATTACGCCCCGTATCGCAGGTGCTCTGTTGAAGACTATAAGATATTTAACTTCCTCCTAATTTGGGGATCTTAAGAGCATTGGAAGAAGGTGTGTGTGTGTGTGTCATTTTTTTCTCTTTATTTTTCAGAATCTTTCCTCTGTTTTCCTTCTCTTTCTCTATTTCGTTTTCTTTTATCTCTGCCTGGCTCATTTTTTCTCTCTAAATGTACTTGTTTTTTCATGTTATGTTCTTTGCCTCGAGAGAATAAGAAAAGACTTTCTCTGAACATTGTAGTTTTAGTATATCGTGACTGTTGCTCGTAAAGATGAACTTACTCCGGACTCGTATCCAAAGAATTCATCCATTGTTTCATAATATAGGCATCGACAAATGGTTTAGGAGACGTAAAAAGAACTTCTTTATGGCTTGGCTCCTTGTACTCTCATATTTCCTAAACTTTGCCGTCGAATAGAACGAATAAGAATTGTATTTTATGTGTCTTTTACGTCTAAACATCAGTCGAGTGTCAAGCTAAGGTTATCATCGTCTCCAGAGTGTATTTTGCTACGTAAGATGTTACGTAAGTTACTTCACTCCTTGAGACAGCTTCCTTCTGAGAGGGCGGCAATGACTTGAGCCTCCTTTTGTCTTCTCTGATTCCCCCTAAACCTTCCATATTCTCCCCTAAAACATATTTCTTCCCCACGCTATAGGCTGGCTCTCCCCACCTAACACCCCTGCTATACAATGGCTCTGTACTCCCCCCTTACGAGTCTCTGTTTACATTACATTGTTTAATTCCTGGATGCCAAAATGATATCAGTTGAACTTTAGGGTAAATTATTGTTTGACTCTTGTCATTATCCCGATGGTAGCCATTTATTATTTAGGTACGAGATTGTATGATTATTATACTGTACATATCTTGATAGGTCCTTCATCACTCTCTTTCTCTCTGCGGCTTCTCTCTCACAAAAGCTCTTCCTTCTTTCACTCTCCTCCCTCTCTCACTTTTCCTCTCTTCCTCTCTCACTTCTTTTTCTCCTCCCTTCCTCTCTCACTTCTCCCCCTCCCTTCCTCTCTCACTTCTTTTTCTCCTCCCTCCCTCTCTCACTTCTCCCCCCTCCCTTCCTCTCTCACTTCTATTTCTCCTCCCAACGCCAACGCAACACTCAGCAAACGACCACCAGAACGACCTCTCTCCTTCCCACGGCTCAGACGACAATAGTCTCCGTTACCTCTCAGCGACACATTCCCCTCCGGAGGTAAATTGTTCGTCTTCAAGGACCTTGTGACCTTCAGAACCTTTGCTCGCCATGCATGGTGTCCTCACTCGTCATGTATGGTGTCCTCACTCGTCATGTATGCTGTCCTCACTCGTCATGTATGGTGTCCTCGCTCGTTATTTATGATGTCCTCGGTCGCCATGTATGGTGTCCCCACTCGTCATGTATGGTGTCCTCACTCGTCTTGTATGGTGTCCTCTCTCGCCATGTATGATGTCCTCGCTCGTCATGTATGGTGTCCTCGGTCGCCATGTATGGTGTCCTCACTCGTCATGTATGGTGTCCTCACTCGTCATGTATGGTGTCCTCTCTCGCCATGTATGATGTCCTCGCTCGTCATGTATGGTGTCCTCGGTCGCCATGTATGGTGTCCTCTCTCGCCATGTATGATGTCCTCGCTCGTCATGTATGGTGTCCTCGGTCGCCATGTATGGTGTCCTCACTCGTCATGTATGGTGTCCTCACTCGTCATGTATGGTGTCCTCACTCGTCATGTATGGTGTCCTCTCTCGCCATGTATGATGTCCTCGCTCGTCATGTATGGTGTCCTCGGTCGCCATGTATGGTGTCCTCACTCGCCATGTATGGTGTCCTCACTCACAATATATGCTGTCCTCACTCACCATGTATGGTGTCCTCACTCACCATGTATGATGTCCTCTCTCGCCATGTATGATGTCCTCGCTCGTCATGTATGGTGTCCTCACTCGTCATGTATGGTGTCCTCGCTCGTTATTTATGATGTCCTCACTCACCATGTATGGTGTCCTCACTCGTCATGTATGGTGTCCTCGCTCGCCATGTATGATGTCCTCACTCGCCATGTATGGTGTCCTCACTCGCCAAGTATGGTGTCCTCACTCACAATATATGCTGTTCTCACTCACCATGTATGGTGTCCTCACTCACCATGTATGATGTCCTCGCTCACCATGTATGGTGTCCTCGCTCGCCATGTATGGTGTCCTCACTCGCCAAGTATGGTGTCCTCACTCACAATATATGCTGTCCTCACTCACCATGTATGGTGTCCTCACTCACCATGTATGATGTCCTCACTCGCCATGTATGGTGTTCTCACTCGCCTTGTATGGTGTATCGAGGTCGTGGAAGGTCTTTGATTCGTGTTGTAATCTCGCTTTTGGTGGGTGAGGGAGGGTGTTGGTGGGTGAGGGAGGGCGTTGGTGGGTGAGGGAGGGTGTTGGTGGGTGAGGGAGAGTGTTGGTGGGTGAGGGAGGGTGTTGGTGGGTGAGGGAGGGTGTTGGTGGGTGAGGGAGGGTGTTGGTGGGTGAGGGAGAGTGTTGGTGGGTGAGGGAGGGTGTTGGTGGGTGAGGGAGGGTGTTGGTGGATGAGGGAGAGTGTTGGTGAGTGAGGGAGGGTGTTGGTGGGTGAGGGAGATTGTTGGTGGGTGAGGGAGGGTGTTGGTGGGTGAGGGAAAGTGTTGGTGGGTGAGGGAGGGTGTTGGTGGGTGAGGGAGAGTGTTGGTGGGTGAGGGAGGGTGTTGGTGGGTGAGGGAGAGTGTTGGTGGGTGAGGGAGGGTGTTGGTGGATGAGGGAGAGTGTTGGTGGGTGAGGGAGGGTGTTGGTGGGTGAGGGAGGGTGTTGGTGGATGAGGGAGAGTGTTGGTGAGTGAGGGAGGGTGTTGGTGGGTGAGGGAGATTGTTGGTGGGTGAGGGAGGGTGTTGGTGGGTGAGGGAGAGTGTTGGTGGGTGAGGGAGAGTGTTGGTGGGTGAGGGAGGGTGTTGGTGGGTGAGGGAGAGTGTTGGTGGGTGAGGGAGGGTGTTGGTGGGTGAGGGAGAGTGTTGGTGGGTGAAGGAGGGTGTTGGTGGGTGAGGGAGTGTTGGTGGGTGAGGGAGGGTGTTGGTGGGTGAGGGAGGGTGTTGGTGGGTGATAGAGGGTGTTGGTGTCGTGAGGGTGTTGGTGGATGTAGTGTGGGGGTGTTGGTGGGTGAAGGAGGATGTTGGTGGGGTGAGGGAGAGTGTAAATGGGGTGAGGGAGGGTGTTAATGGGGTGAAGGAGGGTGTTAATGGGGTGAAGGAGGGTGTTAATAAGGTGAAGGAGGGTGTTAATGGGGTGAGGGAGGGTGTTAATGGGGTGAGGGATGGTGTTAATGGGGTGAAGGAGGGTGTTAATGGGGTGAGGGAGGGTGTTAATGGGGTGAGGGATGGTGTTAATGGGGTGAGGGAGGGTGTTAATGTGGTGAGGGAGGGTGTTAATGGGGTGAAGGAGGGTGTTAATGGGGTGAAGGATGGTGTTAATGGGGTGAGGGAGGGTGTTAATGGGGTGAGGGAGGGTGTTAATGGGGTGAGGGAGAGTGTTAATAAGGTGAGGGAGGGTGTTAATGGGGTGAGGGAGGGTGTTAATGGGGTGAGGGAGGGTGTTAATAAGGTGAAGGAGGGTGTTAATGGGGTGAGGGAGAGTGTTAATGGGGTGAGGGAGGGTGTTAATAAGGTGAAGGAGGGTGTTAATGGGGTGAGGGAAGGTGTAAATGGGATGAGGGAGGGTGTTAATGAGGTGAGGGAGGGTGTTAATGGGGTGAGGGAGGTGTTAATGGGGTGAGGGAGGTGTTAATGGGGTGAAGGAGGGTGTTGATGGGGTGAAGGAGGGTGTTAATAAGGTGAAGGAGGGTGTTAATGGGGTGAGGGAGGGTGTTAATGAGGTGAGGGAGGGTGTTAATGGGGTGAGGGATGGTGTTAATGGGGTGAAGGAGGGTGTTAATGGGGTGAAGGATGGTGTTAATGGGGTGAGGGAGGGTGTTAATGGGGTGAGGGAGGGTGTTAGTGGGGTGAGGGAGAGTGTTAATAAGGTGAGGGAGGGTGTTAATGGGGTGAGGGAGGGTGTTAATGGGGTGAGGGAGGGTGTTAATAAGGTGAAGGAGGGTGTTAATGGGGTGAGGGAGAGTGTTAATGGGGTGAGGGAGGGTGTTAATGGGGTGAGGGAGGGTGTTAATAAGGTGAAGGAGGGTGTTAATGAGATGAGGGAGAGTGTTAATGGGGTGAGGGAGAGTGTTAATGGGGTGAGGGAGGGTGTTAATAAGGTAAAGGAGGGTGTTAATGGGGTGAGGGAGGTGTTAATGGGGTGAGGGAGGTGTTAATGGGGTGAGGGAGAGTGTTAATGGGGTGTTAGTAAAGGGTGGTGATATAGGAGTGTATAATTTTTCCATTTATTTCCGAGATCTGAAATTCGAACCGCATTTTTAACAGAGTAACTCAGTAACTCATGAAAAACACTGAGGAGAAAGGAACAAGACACCTGTTGCCTTGTTGACATAGTCTGTGTCTCCTTAACAATAACATTTCTTCTCCTTTATGTAAGACACTCGAGGAAACATAAGACGCCCACCGCCCTCAAAAGACTACACCATCTACACCTACCTCCTCAAGTAGGAACAAGATTATGGAGGAAAATCTACATATGAAAGATCCTTGAGTTTTTTTTATTGTTTTTTCTTAGAGGAAGAGGGATGGAGGTAGTCGCTCTATATTGCTGGGGAACACAATGGTGGCGTGTGGATTAAGATAGGTAGGAGGTGGAGGTTGGGAGTCAGTGTTCTAGAAGAGGTTTCACATAGTAACGGAGGGAGGATGTTGCTCTGGGTCTGTTTTGTTTATGTGTGTGTCCGTCAGTGTGGTCATACATGAGTGTTTGTGTCAGTGTATCTGTGTCTTGTTTGGTGGATTTTTATGTGCATAGTCATGTATAATATTCATATTAATGTTTACACACACACACACACACACACACAGGACTAACACGTACAAATTATCGTGTAATATACTTATGAATGACTTTGAAAATCTTATTTATATTCGTCGCATTGACTGATTTTCATTCGATACTGTATAATGTACTATACCGTACCAATCTATATATATATTCGTGATTATACGCTTATGTATAGCGTCGCAAATATACACAATCTAACAGACAATTTTATACATAAATATTTGGATAATGCTTCAAACTTCTCACTGCTAGACACGGAAACCTTCAGTAAAATCCCACCTGAAATTGCATTCCCCCATCAACATTGCAACACCTGCTATAGGAAAAATGTAAAATATGTCAGGAAATATTCAACTAGATTTTTTTCCGTTTCCGAAATATATTCTGAAATTATTTGGACAAAAGTTTGGCAAAGTTGTAAATTGCTCTGAACTCAGGTGAAATTGGATCACGCCGACGGAGAATTAAAATAAATCGTTTTGTTTTCTCTAAGATCTGGAACTGTTTGGGGACGTATGTTAACTTTCACTATTATCATAATTATTTTTATCATTAACATTATTGTCAGTATGTTTATCATAGTATGTTCGTTTGTTATTGTAAATTTTCTTCTTTTTCTTCTATTTATTATTAATATTATTATTATTATTATTATTATTATTAACAAAAGAAGGCCACTAATTCATTTAGAGATGCAAATCACCACAACACTTCACCCACCCACCCACACACACACACACACACACACACACACACTTCATTCGTTGTCATTCCAACCACTGTAATAGCGGTAATAGATGTGTTCTCTTAATGTATTCTCTCTTACAGTAAGGTTGATAATTATCCATAAGTCACCGCTAAATTTACTCATACTTAACGGGTGGAAATTAATCGGCTATCGACCCTATGTATCACTGCTTTCTCACGGTCAACACCTGGATTGATTTACCTTAATGACGCCAGTGCTGTGAATCGCTCTAATTGGTCCTTTCAGAAGGGTGATGGTACCGAATGTTTAGTTATTTACTAGTTATAAAAGTTACCATAGTTACTTAATAAACGACAGAATGATTTTTGTTACTGTATTTCCCACCTATTTTAACTGATATATACAGGATAGAGAATTAAGAGGTCGCTTTTCAATGCTGTCTTCAATATGCCCAATATTCTACCAGACTGTCTCACGTAATGCCACAGTTCTCACACAACGTAACTTAAACTCGTAAATTCTGGCACCAACATCAGTCTTTATATCTAACATCATATAAGCCTAAGACCAGCTCTCACATCAAAATCCTCAGTCGTATTACACAAACAAAAGTGAGTTAAGTGGGAGTGTCGCCCTACACGACCTCCGGCCTCCAGGTTGGCGCTACACAAACACCCTCAGCGACTTGACCCGGGGAAAAGTTACCAATCAGGGAGGTAAACAGACTCTCAACATACTATTTGCCTAAAGGATCGAAACTTAATTCATCATTCCTCGTTCGTCAGTGAGAATCTTCCTTCTACGGGCGTCTCTACAAGATAAACACCTCACTTGTAAACTCTTAGCCCAATGCCAACATTTTTAATCAATTTTTAAATACGGAAATATTAGTAGGTTTATTTTTCTTTCGATAATGTGTCTATACGTCCTTGAATAAGAGATGAGTTAAACACAAAGTTCCTGTGAGGTACTGTAAGAAAAATAAAATTTCTAGGTGAGCAATTCGTTAATTATATCGAGGAGGGTGGTTGATATATCGTGATCACTCTTCTCCTTCCTCCCAACTCCTCGCTGTCTGACTCCTTCTCTTCAGCCCGTGATGGTAGATACACATGTCACCTCGCACTCGTTGAACGCTAAGGTAACCCTCACAACAACTTCTCTGTTTAAGATTTCTATTTTCCTAACTTGTATTTACATAGTCGGTCCATGGAGGGTGGATAAGCGGGTCAACTACCACTCGTGAACGCTAAGCTAACCCTCACAACAACTCCAATATTTAAGGTTTACATTACCCTTCGTTCTAATTAGATGGTGGGGAGGGTGTTGTTGTTGACTTGTCAGATTAAATGTTGCATCATGTAGAGGTGCTTTATGGAAGTCAACTATAAACAAAGAAAGTCAACATATATACGGTATTTGACCATACAATAATTACGGCAGTTAGACAGTCAACACTCAGTCAGGATGGTCTTCATTGAGCTGCTGACGCTTTTATATGACTCAAACTTACTCGTATAAAAGTCTTGTTTAACAGAAAATAAATAATGTCAAGAGAGATACAGGGAAATGATACCATTACACACAGACTCGTATTACATAACACTTACAGCTCAAAACTCGACTCTGAGCTGCATCAACAGGCAGGAAGCTCATTACAACTACTTTGAAAAGCTGTAACATTCAGACCCTGTGACTTCTGATATACGAAACTGATACACACATGATGGTTCTCGACACACACACACACACACACACACACACCTCGACGATAAAGGTATTTCATTTGCTACTCTACTAATGGAAACAACAGAAATTACTAAAAAATAACATAATTGTTCAACTGTATTATTGGTTTTTATATTTCCCGTTATGTTATGGAAATAATTTTAGTTTCTTTGTATATTTACCTGTGGTTAATAAGCTAGAAATGAGGAAGACGAGTTACCTGGAATAAACAAATTAACCTGATTCAAGATTCTTTAAGATTCTTACGTGAAATTCATTTTATAACTGAAGATCTAAGAACGTAAACCGATGGCTCACTTACTATAAAAAGATGATGATTCCAAACAGCGTCTATTTTTCTTGGAGATTTTAAACCTTAGAGGACGTGTAATGATTGTTATTGTTTATATTTATCCTTATTAGTGTTATATCTTTATCTCCCCAGACGATCATTTAAAACACGTATTACTTCTCTCATAGCCCTAGTCAATAATAGTGGTCTTATTAATCTGCCAAACTAATCTGAAATATCGAAGTTTAACCAAAGAATCTGCATAATATAGCAACAATATCGGAATAACGTCAATACACACCGAGTTTATAGGACAGTGGACTCCCTCACCAATCATTGTACTTCATAAAGGCAGAGGTCCACACCACTGAGCTGGGCTTAAACACTAAGTCCGTGGTTAAACCTTTATTGTTGATAGTAAGCTTTGGTACTTACACCTGGCAGAGTGTTGTTATGAAATGTGATGATATTGTTTTTCTTTCTCTGTTTACATTCTTTATCTCCCTGTATTGTATTTCTCTATTTTCTCTATTTATTTATTTATTTCCTGTTTGTCTGTCTGTCTGTCTGTTATTTTTCTCTCTCTCACTTTCTTTCACTTGTTAACCTACTTACGAGCGAAAAAATAATAAATTACTTGGAAAATATAGACACTTCTTTTGCACAAACACGATAGACTGTAGATATTGTATAAAAGATGTAGTATAAACCTGCGGATTATCTCAGAGAGAGAGAGAGAGAGAGAGAGAGAGAGAGAGAGAGAGAGAGAGAGAGAGAGAGAGAACAAAATAAAAAAAACAATGTTGGAACAAACAGATATAAATCAATAGTCGATCACATCATCTTTGTAAATAAGTCAGATAAGAGTTCGTCAATTCATTGTTTGTAAGAATCACTGTCCATAAAATTCACTGGCCGTAAGATTCACTGTATGTGATTCACTTAACGGTAAGAATCACTGTCTATGATTCACTAACCGTGAGAGTCACTGGGCGTAAGATTCACTGTCTGATGATTCACTAACCGTAAGATTCACAGCTCACAATCTTTACCAACCAGAGGATTCATAGACCACGCTGTGCACTGACCCTTATAATTCAAATGTCATATAATTCACAGGTCATATGATGCACAAATTATATGACTCACAGGTCATTAGGTCCAAGAACCATGAAAGGCTCACATCATGCAGTTCACTGGCTCCTGGGTATACTGGCCCCTGGGTACACTGACCCCTGGGTACACTGGCCCCTGGGTACACCGGCCCCTGGGTACACTGGCCCCTGGGTACACCGGCCCCTGGGTACACTGGCCCCTGGGTTGCACCGGCCCCTGGGTACACTGGCCCCTGGGTTACACTGACCCCTGGGTTACACTGGCCCCTGGGTTACACCGGCCCCTGGGTACACCGGCCCCTGGGTACACTGGCCCCTGGGTTACACTGACCCCTGGGTTACACCGGCCCCTGGGTACACTGGCCCCTGGGTACACTGGCCCCTGGGTTACACTGACCCCTGGGTTACACCGGCCCCTGGGTACATTGACCCCTGGGTACAGTGATCTGAGGGTAAGTCATGCCGAGACCACTGAGTTAAGGTCCAGTTCTGCATGTTGGTAAATGTACTTGACTCTCTCTCTCTCTCTCTCTCTCTCTCTCTCTCTCTCTCTCTCTCTCTCTCTCTCTCATAACAGCATTTACTATTGGCTGTACCTCACTTGTGGGGCCTGATCAATCGACGTAAACACCCCGAAATAAAACTTAATCGTGTCTTACATCGGAAGTAAATTTGTAACATTTTCCCTTACAATATAAATGCTAATTTTTACAGGCGTTGGTCACTTCCAGGACTAGGATTCCTGACAGACAATCTAATGTCTGAATAATAAACTAACTGATAAAATGACTGACGGAGCTCACCACCAACTCTATCGGTTGCTCGTCAATAGTCGCACAAACGGACGATCAGGTACTGTACATGAAACGATAAAGACAGTGTGAGGGGTGACTGTAACGACTCAGTAGTTCAGCTTACATTAATGTCTAACATTTTTTAGAGGTGGTCAAGTGGCCATAACTTTGTCATCCTGAGCCAAAACAGATCAGTTAAGTGTTAACCGATAATGGTTTTCTCTGTGTAAACACCAGGTGGCGTTTGTGTAGAGGGTGAGCTTGCTTGGTTGGTGATGATGACCTACCTATATTTAGCCTAACCTAACCTAACCTAACCTAACCTAATTTACACATACATATTATGTGTTTGTGTGCATGAACCATCAAAAATAATTCTTTTATACATTATCTTCACCAATTTTATCCTTCTTCTCCTACATTGGTTTCTCCTGTTCCCTTCCCTTTAACTCTTCTCAACAACATAACATCAGAATCTCTCACTCGTAACTTTCAAATTCATTTATGTTATGACTTAAAATACGATGGCAATTTCCTAGCGTTCTTAAAGGAAATTTGTGTCTCTTGTAAACCACCGGTGGGATAGCTTATGACACAGAGGACGTAAAACATCGAAATGGTTTTGTGTACCACTGTAAGTGTCTGGATAAAGGCGACTATTGTACTGATATATATCAGTGTTAAATTGAAGAACGTGACTTGTGTATGCGTGAGACATCTTGTGAACACTAAAGAAATATACCAAATTATGAGTAATTATACATATATGATAACTATACGAACCTTTTACAGCTACAGTGAGGCAGCTGGTCCACCGAGGAGTCTTTTTATTATCGACTAAAGTACTCGGTGATGTATACTGCTGGGTGTTAAGTTCGTGTGTACGAAGGGAACTTACATCTCAACTCTCGAAATTAAACATGAACCATTTCTCTGTAAGGTGGATGATCTACTTTATGGGCTGTATATATTGTATAGTATAAGGTATCCGTCATCTTGCCATATGTAAACAACAGCAGTTCTTCTAGCGCATATGAGCACAGATGGATAAACTCACAACTCCGGGACATATCATGTCATTACATGTAAATTAATATACGTTATTAGAAATCAAGCGTAGTATAAAGTGGTTATGATACAAGATACTACGGAAGGTCATGTGGGGTCAAGTGAGGGTACTTGAGGAATCGAGAGGTCAAGTGTAGGTCTCCTCGGTCGAGAATCTGTTAAGTCACGTATTTTTTCGATTCTCAGAGGTGGATAAGAAGTTGTGATACATCTCAGTTAGAACCATTTTGATGGCAGCGTTTACGGCCGCTAGGAGAATGTTTCCGTTTAATGGTGGGCTTAGCGCCCCGCCGGGACCCGCCGCTACTATTTAGCACCCGCCTCTGGTCACAGTTTTCTCGGTGCAAGAAACGGTTCCTCGTCCTCCTTATCTTAGTCTTGGTCTTCCCCATCCTTTGTTTACTAAACAGAACCAAACTGTACTTAGGTTATATTAGGTTAGCCTATGCTAGGTTAGGTTAGGTTGGGTTAACACTGATACGATTAATTTATAATTTGCATCTTATTTATCTACAATATTGTTGTTTTCTATAAACTAGTTCGAGTTCTAGGAAATATTTAAATAAATGAAGATTGTCAATTATAAATATATATATATATATATATATATATATATATATATATATATATATATATATATATATATATATATATATATATATATAATATATATATATATATATATATATATATATATATATATATATATATATATTATATATATATATATATATATATATATATATATATATATATATATATATATATATATATATATATATACAACTAGCACAGAACAATTTGTTGGATCCCATGAAGTGCTCGTCGCTGGGGTTCAATGAATATCAAACCAAAGGCTGAATAAGAGTTGCCACACACCATCACAGACCACACACACACACACGCGCCGCACACCAAAATGAAAGAGTTACAGAATAAAGAAAGATAAGGCAGTGTCCACACAGCTTCAACGGAGAGTCATGAGAACATGCTAGCCTCTTTATATATACTGTACACCATGACTCGCTTTTGTACCACTTTGTGGGTTACCTGTGTGGAGGTATGTGTGTGTGTGTGTGTGTGTGTGTATGTTAGAGAGAAGTGAAGAGAGAACAGACAGACAGAGGCCAATGAAATGATGAGGGGCAGGAAAAGAGTTATATATCTCCATCTTATGCGAGAAAGATAAATATATAAAAAGACGAGATATTTATCTTATTATGATTAAAATAAATGGAAATATACCTTTTTTGTCAAATATTCTTACAGTAGTGAGCGCGGTACTTCCCCGGCGTCCACCGTAAAGCACTGAGTGAGTCGGTGGTGCAGAGTGAAGATAAAAGCTCCCCTCAATCCTTCCAGGCTTTTAATCATTAACTGGTCTTAAGAACCACTTCCCAACTCACCTTTTACTACCAATCTTTCTGCCGCTTTTCAGAGTCAATCTTAAAAGTTGGAGAATGAGCTGCAGAGTTGCTATCACAAACTTTTTTTTATTTACGTAAGAACTGAGAGAGATATGGTGTTTGTTTCTCACTGAAGGTAAATGTATAGTTTAGCATTTTTTTCTATTAAGGAAAAGTTTTATTTACTATGAGATGTTGCTTGAAGCTTATGAGGTATATATTCGTTAATAAATAAAAAATATTATAAATTAATTTATTTGAGTTTTTGTAGGTATATCTCTGTACTGTATATACTGTAGAGAAAAATATTTATAAGCCACAGTAATGTTTCATAATGATGTATATACGATTTTCTCAAACTTTTGCAATGGTCTTTAAAATTTGACCTTATGAAGGACATACGCATTACCATAACGTATACACAGAGGCATTATGCACGCAGAGTATAGTCATAAGAGGCGTTACCGCGGCGAACACACAGTTAAGCTGCACCACCCTCAACTTGCCAGCCTCATCAAGGATAATGAAATCTACATGAACGTCCAATTTCACTCCTCACAGACGAGGCGGTGGTTGGGTCGTGTGTGGCTGGCGTATATATTGCTGCAAAATTATATTTCAGCCCATAATTATAAGAGTTTTTAGTTAAATATTTTCGATTTACGTTGTTTGTGTGTTTGTGTTTTACCAGCACAAAATTTAGATAGAAAATATACTTCATTGCGATACTCCTTACCTTAATGTATGTAACACTTGATCTATTTTATTGATGAGGCAAAGATTCTCACTATAATGTGTAAGAATAAATGTTCAGTTATTTTATACATTACTGTATTTTTTAATATTTATACGATGGACCACTTGGGGAACGAAAATGACTAGTTGAATATTTCATAATAATAACAAGTGCATGAAAACCTCATGACTAATGGCGAGATTTTCCCCCTATTTGTTCATGTTCATGTTTATTGTCTCAACTTCACCTTATGTACCTTAACTTAATGAAGCAAAATGAAGATTAAAAATAAGGACCACGTCTCATCTACACATCTCCTGCCCACAGACATTCTTAGATAAAATAAATGATTTAAGATATTATTCGACCATAGTCTCAGTAAAGGTATCAACAGAGGGTCGTATCAGTAACAGTATCAGGAGAGGGTAGTAATAGTAACAGTATCAACAGAGGGTAGTCTCAGTAACAGTATCAACAGAGGGTAGTAATAGTAACAGTATCAACAGAGGGTAGTCTCAGTAACAGTATCAACAGAGGGTAGTAACAGTAACAATAAAAGACAGTAATAGTAAGTGTATCTTGCATAACATAACCATAGTATATTTATCTAGCCCAGCTACATATAGTAAACAGGAGCAACAAAGGACTCCCCCCTCTCTCTGCTCGCACGGGAACAATGCACCGAGCAACCAGGATTTTAAAGTCCGCTCTGACACAACATTTAATGGTGCCCGGGCGGATGAAACCTTGAACGAGGAATATAAGGGTAAAGCATAAATGGCGCACCAGAGAAAGAAGGTTAGGACATGCACTTTAAAAACAATATATTTACTGGCGAGAGTATGTGTCTCAGTGATTTAAGACACGTGAAAGAATCTTATTGGTTTTTCGATCTCAGGAAGTTTTAGGTGAATAGGAAACAACAGGTATAGAGAGGTAAACACCGATCAAATCGAATTAGGAAGGCCGACGCTGTGTCTCACCACCCTTATGTCTCACCACCCCATGTCTCAGCACCTCTAGGTCTCACCACCCCTATGTCTCAGCACCCCATGTCTCACCACCCCATGTCTCACCACCTCTAGGTCTCACCACCCCTATGTCTCAGCACCCCATGTCTCATCACCCCATGTCTCACCATCCTGTGTCTCACCATCCCCATGTCTCACCACCTCCGTGTCTCACCACCCCATGTCTCACCACCCCTAGGTCTCACCATCCCATGTCTCAGCACCCCATGTCTCAGCACCCCGTGTCTCACCACCTCATGTCTCACCACCTCTAGGTCTCACCATCCCATGTCTCAGCACCCCATGTCTCAGCACCCCATGTCTCACCACCCCATGTCTCACCACCCCATGTCCCACCACCCCGTGTCTCACCACCCCATGTCTCACCATCCCATGTCTCACCACCCTGTGTCTCACCATCCCCATGTCTCACCACCTCCGTGTCTCACCACCCCATGTCTCACCACCCCTAGGTCTCACCATCCCATGTCTCAGCACCCCATGTCTCAGCACCCCGTGTCTCACCACCTCATGTCTCACCACCCCTAGGTCTCACCATCCCATGTCTCAGCACCCCATGTCTCAGCACCCCATGTCTCACCACCCCATGTCTCACCACCCCATGTCCCACCACCCCGTGTCTCACCACCCCATGTCTCACCATCCCATGTCTCACCACCCTGTGTCTCACCACCCCATGTCTCACCACCCCGTGTCTCACCACCCCATGTCTCACCATCCCCATGTCTCACCACCCCGTGTCTCACCACCCTATGTCTCACCATCCCCATGTCTCACCACCCCGTGTCTCACCACCCCGTGTCTCACCATCCCATGTCTCACCACCTCCGTGTCTCACCACCCCTATGTGTCACCACCCCATGTCTCACCACCCCATGTCTCACCATCCCCATGTCTCACCACCCCGTGTCTCACCATCCCCCGACACTCAAGTGAGCTTCCCACAAATAACGGAGTATAAGACGTTAAAGTTAGGGTCTGGTCGGTCGTATATTCAGCGTCGTTTTAACACAGCCAAGACGGGACCAGCGCTGAGTGTAAGATACTTAGAGAGAAAATGTCTTACTTTCTAGCCCCACTGTTGACCACACCTCTACCTACCTCCTCCCCAAGTCTCCGTACCCTCCTCACTCCTTAATATACACACAAATGTAAAATGGAAATCTATTACAACGTGAAAAAAAATGCAAAATGAGGTTATCTACAGCATACAGTATTGTGTCATTTGACTTTGTGCCATTGTTATACAGAAATCTCCTTTTTATTTAATTTTATTTCGACGAATCACTTCACCGTGGGAGTGACTATTGACTTCGGGGATCTATTTATTTATTATTTTTATTTTTTTTCTAATAATTCGTGTGATGAGTCAGCGATATCTGCTTTGTGTATGTCGATTATAAATTTCCATGGCGGGTTATAGTTAAATAGTAATGTATGTATGTATGTATGTGTGTATGTATGTATGTATGCATGTATGTATGTATGTATGTATGTATGTATGTATGTATGTATGCATTAGTTATCTATCTATTACGTATCTACTACTTTTGTCTAGGATAAGTCAAGGAGGAGGTAGAGGAAACTAAAGAAAGAGAAAGATTTATAAAGAAAGTAATGAGAGATAAATGCAGAAAACGCCAAGAAAATGACATAGACAGGATAATAATGATGATGTGTTGGTGGGGATACATATATATTACGAGAAGCTGAGGGAACGAGAGAGAAATTCTATCCAAAAGTGTGGGAGAACAAGTAAAGACAAAACGAGAGGTATTGTTCCACACATACATTGTATTTCTGTAACACGATATGTAAACAACAATTTCAAACGGCTCTCATAAATTCATACACCACGTCAAAAGAAAACAAAAATAAAAGAACAAAAAAATACACAGAAAAATGTAAACTCGATAAATAAATATGAATAAAAATAGAAAACAACAATAATATTTTGGTGTCACGGAAGAGTTGGATACGAAAATGCTTCGACTTTTTCTTCCATAACAACAAAAACACGTTCATACGCAAATATGCTTACTCACGTAAATAAACATTTCCTTTCTATCCTTTTACCTCCATCCTACCACTATCCCAAACCATCTACCCTTCCTTCATCCTTATTCCCTCCATCCCCCTACCCCTCCAACCCCGCCTCCCCTCTCCCCCACCCCCTCTACACACACACACACACGCACACACACACACCCACAGAACCTGGGGTTGCCTGTATGTTGAAGCTTAAAGTATAAGATAAAAAGATTACGTGGCATTAAATCGTGAGTGAAGAGCCTCACTCGTCAGCTCTGATACTGTGGGCACACACCTGGGCTGAGGATCACTCTCACCTAACCTAACCTTCCTCGCTTAACGGCAGCACAGTCCCCCCCCCCCTACTCTGTCTTTATATATTTAAATAGATAATAGTACCATACAAGTTAATAAATTAAATACTAGGGGACAAAATACTGCCTAAATTACCAAGCATTAAACAAACACACAACACTGTACACCCACACAAACATATAAACACATTCTCCTTCTGTAAAGACATGTATTCCTCACCAAGCACAACAGTCTACCTCAGTCCATCACCCCTTGAGGACTAGAAGCACCACCCACCTCACTCCTGTGTCCTCGGCTTGTCTCATGACCCGCGTCCCCTGCAGGTGCTCTCTGATCATTACGTTTTCTCTCAGTGCCGCTTCCCTCAATCATCCTATCCCTGTCGTCTCCACCTCTCGCATTACTCCCGACTTCCCTCATTCTCCTGTATACCTTTATCTACACGTATTTACTGTTTTTCGTTAAGTTTACCCTTGTTTAATCTGTTTCTGTTTCCAAACCGTTTTCTTTTTCATATCGGTTTCATACAATTGTTTGCAGTTCTAGTAATAACAATATTGATATTATTAATAGTAGCACTAATAGTAGCAGTAGTGTCATAATTTACACTAATATTTCCCTAACAACAAAAGTAAAATGCTAACACGACTACTAATAATAATCGTAATAAGATTTAGAATAATTGTTAGCATAAAAAATGAAAACAAAATGTTACTAACTGTATCTTAAAATACATTCAATGCCTACCTGCCACGGGGTACAGGACTCAGCAGGCACAGGTATGTAAGCGAAGCGTCTGATCCTCTGAGCCTGAAGGATCGTCCAAGGATCTCAGAGTGTCTCGAGACCAAACATTCAAAAGCAGTTTCCTTGTGTTAAGATCAGACCTATATATAGCAAGACGGTGCGTTACAGACTACTGAGATTATTATTATTATCATTATTAATTATAATTATTGTTATTATTATTATTATTATTATTATTATTATTATTATTATTATTATTATTATTATTATTATTATTAGTAGTAGTAGTAGTAGTAGTAGTAGTAGTAGTAGTAGTAGTAGTAGTAAAGATAGATAGATGAAAGGTATATTGACAGATTTACAGCAAATGACAGAGATAGTTGAAGAGTGTAAATAACAGAGAGAGAGAGAGAGACAGACAGAGAGAGAGAGAGAGAGAGAGAGAGAGAGAGAGAGAGAGAGAGAGAGAGAGAGACCAGCCTTTAGAGTCGTCAATAAAATTCGTGGCTCAACTCCTGAATACAAACTACCTTCCATGAGGCTGTCTCACCACACTCTGCCAATGAATCACTTTATTGTTTATAGTTAAAAATAATCCCATATCTCACATTTTTACTCTTTTTATTAATGACTGAACATAAGGGATGGGAGATGGTGTTTTTTGTCTTCAATATCGGTAGGTTTATAGTGGATTTTAAACACGATTTATAGAGATTTGGTGGATTAATCAATGCAATTACTCCATGTAGGTGGATTAGCCATTGTTTACATTATATGATAGTGGATCAGCCAATCGTCATGACTTTTATGACATTATTATGGAACGAATCCCTCAAGTAGTATAGGATTTGTGTTTCTAAATCACCTTAGATCACATCCTGACCCATGACTGACTCTATTAAGGTAAACAGCTTCACCTCCTTAGCTCGGGGTCTTCTATTTATATGGCAAGCATTCATTATTAGTTCGCGGTTTAAGTCGAATATATAACAGGAAAAATTTTAATTTATAAACGAGAGAAAAATAGGTTAAATTTATAAAACTGTAGAGATAAAAAATCTATAAAATTGAAGGAAAAATAATAGTTTAAATTTATGATAGAATAATTAGAGAAAAAAGACGAGGGGAGAAAAATAAGACAAAAAATAGACTTATAGTTAAAAAAAAACATAAATAATATAAAAAAAACATCACATATAACAAAATAAAAGGTGAAAAGAAAGGGAAGAAAAGACCTCTTCACCCCCACCCCAGATTCATCCTATTACAAACATCTCATTAGGAGCAACAACAATCTGATATAATGATACTCATCCAATCAGGGGGGGAAATCCCGAGTCCTTCACCAATACCAACTTACGCGGTAGAAAACCCCAAATTGGATCTCCCACCATAGTGCTTTACGGGGCGCCCTCACTTCTTCATCACCAGCCACAGATTACCACTGAATGAATATGGAAGGAAGGGCAGCTTGAGTGTGATCTTCGTTCTTCATACATACATACATACATACATACATACATGCATACATACATACATACATACATACATACATACATACATACATACATACATACATACCTACATACATACATACATACATACTGTACATACATACATAAAACAAGATTTAATTCTACTCCCAGTGATAAAAGTCATGAGTATTTGCATTTACTTATATTTAAAGTGAGTGCATTCATTCTGTATCCACCACTACAGTTAAAACCGTACAGGTATTAAAGGTGTGTAACAATAACTACCTTTCCTTTCCACAATAATTAATTTCAGCAATACTCTTCCTCCCATCACCATAACATTCCCATTCAGCGATGACCAGGCACTGTGATGTACACTCAGATCAACCTGTTGTTCATTTTAATAACAGATCGGCACTGTCATTACTGAGTCGTGTTGATAGGCTGTTAGCATGACTGATCCCCATTTAACTAATGACTTTAATCTCTTGGCGGAAATAGCAATAATGTAATTAGCATATTAGATTGTGCTGTGTTAGGTGATATATTATTTTGTTTAGGGTTGTTTAGTCAGCTCGGAGTTAACTTTTACCTGAATTGACTAATGGATAATTTTCGAGCATGAGGGATGTATTTTTGCTAGTACATTTTAACGCATTCTATGGCCAGCTCTTGATCGTGATAATTAATTTATGTGAACACGATAGCTGTTCTCATTTATCTTACAAATAAGGATCAAAAATAAAAAAAATCCGATATCTGCTCTTTAGTTCAATAGATTCAGATACTGTAGTCAGGAGCATAAATACAATTATATATTAACATTATGTATCCTGTATAGGTACAAAATTCATATGAAAAATGCTGATTTGCCTATATTACGGTTGAGACTTTATTTCACCCCAAAAAATATTAATACAATGTTTACCCAGGATAGTATCGCGCTACAGTGGCAAGCTTGTCATATCCAGTGAGCATTTCACACACTCGGGCGAATTGACACAAATCATGACAGAACTATATTTGATTTTAGCAGAGGTGGGTCGGTGGTCAGTCACAGGAAACAAGGCTGAGCACTGACACGTGTCTTAACTATCTGTATAAACATGAGGTATTGAAAGAAGTCATCTGTTGCTTTTGGAATGTCATCATAATATGTCACCGAAAATTAAACTAATGTGAAGGTTTTAGATATTATAAACAAGGGCCTATATTAAGAAACGAGTAAAGCGTTTTACAAGGAGGAGACGAGTGAATTACGAGAATTGAGTATCTGCCAAGACAGCGGACATTGAGGGCAGTGTTTGTGGTGAGACGATACAATAAAACGTCAATTTGTTGATTAAAATCGACCGCAAAATCATTCGAGAGTGCTTTTATTAATATTACGACTACTATTACTATTATTACATCAGTTATCATTACTGTTACTACCACTCTCCCCACTCATATCACTACAACAACTCCTGCAACTACTACCACTACTACTACCACTACTACTACTACTGTTCTAGTACGCTATTGATGCTACATATATTACCACAAACTGTCATCAAAGCAACAAATACTAATTACTGTTGATACTGTTACTACCCCACCACAACGGTCCCTCAGCCCAGCAAGTGCCACTCAACAACAAGGTATCATTACCCGTGTTAATTTCATTTGCGTCTCCCTGTAGCCCCTTCACAGTCTCTCGCATACATCAACAATATCCTTGATTAATTAGTCTGTTGTTGTTATTGTTATTCTGTCTCACCTATCATCATCATCATCCCATCATTGATTCCTTCTTTATCGTCTGTTTTACTATCATCAGCATCTGTGGAATTCTTTGTTTATATGATTGTTTAAAATTTTTGTTTCCCTATAATTACAAATACATAAAATAATGGTAAATGTTCGTGATCTTATAAACAATATAACTAAAGAGGGCATTGTGGCTGTGTTATTAATATCACCAGTCTTAACTATAAAAGATTAACTTGTGCTGGTGAGCGGGTGAGCACGGAGAGAAACAGGGTGGGAGTGGTGAGGAGGGAGTGAGGGGTGAGGGTGGGAGTGGTGAGGAGGGAGTGAGGGGTGAGGGTGGGAGTGAGGGGTGAGGAGGGAGTGAGGGGTGAGGGTGGGAGTGAGGGGTGAGGAGGGAGTGAGGGGTGAGGGTGGGAGTGAGGGGTGAGGAGGGAGTGAGGGGTGAGGGTGGGAGTGAGGGGTGAGGAGGGAGTGAGGGGTGAGGGTGGGAGTGAGGGGTGAGGGTGGGAGTGAGGGGTGAGGATGGGGGTGAGGGGTGAGGGTGGGAGTGAAGGGTGAGGGTGGGAGTGAGGGGTGAGGGTGGGAGTGAGGGGTGAGGGTGCGAGTGAGGGGTGAGGATGGGAGTGAAGGGTGAGGGTGGGAGTGAGGGGTGAGGGTGCGAGTGAGGGGTGAGGGTGGGAGTGAAGGGTGAGGGTGGGAGTGAGGGGTGAGGGTGGGAGTGAGGGGTGAGGGTGGGAGTGAGGGGTGAGGGTGGGAGTGAGGGGTGATGATGGGGGTGAGGGGTGAGGGTGGGAGTGAGGGGTGAGGGTGGGAGTGAGGGGTGAGGGTGGGAGTGAGGGGTGAGGGTGGGAGTGAGGGGTGAGGATGGGGGTGAGGGGTGAGGGTGGGAGTGAGGGGTGAGGGTAGGGGTGAGGGGTGAGGGTGGGAGTGAGGGGTGAGGAGGGAGTGAGGGGTGAGGGTGGGAGTGAGGGGTGAGGGTGGGAGTGAGGGGTGAGGGTGGGAGTGAGGGGTGAGGGTGGGAGTGAGGGGTGAGGGTGGGAGTGAGGGGTGAGGGTGGGGGTGAGGGGTGAGGAGGGGATGGTAGCCTTGGTAATTGGCTGATCTTCTGTACCCTCATGCGATGGACTTACGAGATATCGTTCATTAAAGCGTCTTGACTGATGATGGGAAAAATAAGGAAGAAGGAGAGAAAGGAGCAAGATGATAAAGGGGAGAAGAGGGACAAAGAAAGAGTAGTAGAAAGACAAAGAGAAGTAGAAGGACAAAGAAAGAGGGAGGGAAAGGAAACAGCATGATATATCTTGTTAAATGGCCACGGACAGTTTCCTCTTTACTGTGATACTTCCGTCTTGGTAACAGGTGCTTGTCTCTTAACACAATACCTCACGTAGAAAACCCATCAGATGTGTAATAGGCACTATGAGCCCAGTAGCAGCAGCGACGGATCTCCTAATGGTCCTTAGACAGTGTGAGTCAGGTCCTTAGACTGTGTGAGCCAGGTCCTTAGACAGTGTGAGCCAGGTCCTTAGACAGTGTGAGCCAGGTCCTTAGACAGTGTGAGTCAGGTCCTTAGACAGTGTGAGCCAGGTCCTTAGACAGTGTGAGCCAGGTCCTTAGACAGTGTGAGTCAGGTCCTTAGACAGTGTGAGTCAGGTCCTTAGACAGTATGAGCCAGGTCCTTAGACAGTGTGAGCCAGGTCCTTAGACAGTGTGAGCCAGGTCCTTAGACAGTATGAGTCAGGTCCTTAGACTGTGTGAGCCAGGTCCTTAGACTGTGTGAGCCAGGTCCTTAGACAGTATGAGTCAGGTCCTTAGACTGTGTGAGCCAGGTCCTTAGACTGTGTGAGCCAGGTCCTTAGACAGTGTGAGTCAGGTCCTTAGACTGTGTGAGCCAGGTCCTTAGACAGTGTGAGTCAGGTCCTTAGACAGTATGAGTCAGGTCCTTAGACAGTGTGAGCCAGGTCCTTAGACAGTATGAGTCAGGTCCTTAGACAGTGTGAGCCAGGTCCTTAGACAGTGTGAGCCAGGTCCTTAGACAGTATGAGTCAGGTCCTTAGACAGTGTGAGCCAGGTCCTTAGACAGTATGAGTCAGGTCCTTAGACAGTGTGAGCCAGGTCCTTAGACAGTGTGAGCCAGGTCCTTAGACAGTGTGAGTCAGGTCCTTAGACTGTGTGAGCCAGGTCCTTAGACAGTGTGAGTCAGGTCCTTAGACTGTGTGAGTCAGGTCCTTAGACAGTGTGAGCCAGGTCCTTAGACAGTATGAGTCAGATCCTTGGACTGTGTGAGCCAGGTCCTTAGACAGTGTGAGCCAGGTCCTTAGACAGTATGAGTCAGGTCCTTAGACTGTGTGAGCCAGGTCCTTAGACAGTATGAGTCAGGTCCTTAGACTGTGTGAGCCAGGTCCTTAGACAGTGTGAGCCAGGTCCTTAGACAGTGTGAGTCAGGTCCCTAGACTGTGTGAGCCAGGTCCTTAGACAGTGTGAGTCAGGTTCTTAGACTGTGTGAGCCAGGTCCTTAGACAGTATGAGTCAGGTCCTTAGACAGTGTGAGCCAGGTCCTTAGACAGTGTGAGCTAGGCAGGACCCAGCAGACGAGCCTCTTGAGGGGTCCTTAATAGCCTCTGTTTAATAGGACACACAAAAGTGGTGTCGTTTTATCTTCACATCTCAAGGACACACACTACCATGCGAGGAGGGCTTCCACACTACCATGGAAGGGCTCCCCACTCTACCATGGAAGAGCTCCCCACACTACCATGGAAGGGCTCCACACTCCACCACCTGTGAGAACAATACGTGTCTCTGAATCTATAGTATTATTCAGCTCAATGTATCTTTTTTTTCCAAACTTAAATTTTTCGATCGTTGGTTATTTTTTAAAGTGACTGTTTAGTGCAGTTTAATATATTGCTGTCATTGGGTGTTGAGGACAATTCTTTGGTGAGAGTTGCCAGACAAGAGAGACTGGGACTAAGGGAAGCTGTAAATCCTTCGTTATATTTGATGGATACAACAACACACCTTGCTGTATCATACCCTACATTGGTAAAGAAATGACCTTTGTAAATTCTACCTAAGAGACACTACCCACCTGTGCTCCATCAACCAGTACTTACTCCCCCAACCTCACCGATGTACACGACCCCTCACCTTCACTTATCTTCTTTAAGGCGGATATATCCCGTCAAGGTGTGTGCTTTAGTGGTTTCTCGTTAGTAAGTGTACAGGGAGTGTGGATGTAATGCTTTTACTGGCACACATCTCTTTGGGAAATATGAGGGGAAGAGAGAAGGGAATAGAGAAATAAAGAATAAAAAAGACAGAGAAGGAAAAAATGCTTTACCGTTAACAAAAAAATCCGTACTAGAACAAGACATCCCTCAGGCACAAACACCGCTTATCAGTCAGGTAAATAGAGGCGGGTATTGGTCTCATTAAAACAAACTAAATATATTCTATCATCAGTTCACAATTCTATTTTTTTCCCAGTTTATATCATGACCTCATTCACTATTTAATTTTCAGTTAATTATTTGAATAAGAAATGGAAGCTATTAATTAGTAAAATCTCTCGCCATAATTACCTCCAACTCTACAGCCTCATGTCTAAAAATATTTTCATACCTGGAAATGAATATAGGAATTATGCCTCCAGTTATTATCTTAATAATTCTTCTCCATTAAGTGAGGAATGTGTCTACGTTTATTTCTGATGACTTGTTTCTGTATCTGAGGGTCTATGTGCATGACTCATGAAGTAAGGATGTACACACACACACACACACACACACACACACACACACACACACACCACTACTGCAGGGGGAACAACAAAGCGACAGACAGAGGTGCAAAGAATCACACGCCACCATTTCCTGGGGACTTTGCAGAAATCCCGGCCATCGTCATGATTGAGACAACACGCACTTGATACCTGCCTGCGACCCGAGGTTTTTCTGACCGTCCTGTTTTTTTGTGCAGTGGAGAGAGAGAGAGAGAGCGAGAGCGAGAGAGAAAAAGAGAAAGAGAGAGGGGGCAAATACTTTCTCTCCTCGCATCGTGTTGGGGTAAAAAAATTGGATCAATCAATTAACGGATCGCAGCGAGGGAGCACCACCGTTATATAACATAATAAATAGCAACACACGTGAGGATATTTTTCATTTTACAGCGGATGAAAAAAGGGTCATACGAATTTGTCTTCATATCAATCTAAATTTCAGGGAACGCTCAGGAGTGTCTATCCCAGCAAAGTGGACACGTGTTACAGCTGAGAATTGCCATGATATGTCCTAATAATGGTGTACACGTCCCTAGTTTAGGA
>CAUDMG010000234.1:430000-452500 GCA_958450375.1 Homarus gammarus
TGGAGGTAAAGGGAGCTGGGATTTTATTCTCTGTTATTCAGCTTTGTTTCTGAATAATATAATTTTTTGGGTGTTCTTATTTAACTACTGTATAGTTCAAAATAGAAAATAGTTTTCACTAGATATAACAATCACACACACAAACAACAAGTGACAGATCTTGCCAAGTGTTGAGGGAATTTTGGCTGTAAATGTACAAATAAAATAATTAAAATTGGAAATGCCGAATTTTCGTTTTTTAATCCGAATCAGATTTTTCAGCAAAGAATATCTCCAGTACACACCCAAAAGAGTGAAATAGGCGGATTTTGTTTCTTCTTTACATTAATAATGAAAAGAAATGAAATCTTGTTAAGTTCATTTCTCTTTCCGTCTTCACCTTTTTCTTCTTTTAATCATGGAGAGTTTCCTCAGTAGGAGTCTGTGTCGTGGACTCAACAGGCGGAGAACAATCAGGTATGATATCATTGGACGACCCATCACGCAACCTTTGTCTGCTCGTCACCACACACTGTAGTCCCGAATCTCTGCTGCAAGGGCGGATCCCGGGGGAGTGGGAAAAGAACCAAGCGCCCCCACCCCCAAGTTAGTGGGAGATGGGGCGAGGTATATCTTTACTCCTAAGAAGTGTAACATATTTTTTTAATGAGCGGAGTTAGTTACTTTCCAGGCACCACCGTGGCCACATAGCATCTCAGCATATTAATATTCTTGATTTCTCTTGTGTCATTTAGATTAAAGATTCAGTTACTGCCAAGGCCGTTGTCATTACACACGTACAGTACATCAGTAGTAGTGCAGATTTATTTTCTTCGAACGTAAAATGACGGAGATCATGCAACATTTTGGTGCTGAATTATCTGACTTTATACCAATGAAGTAAAAGCCTGACACGAGGTGCGATACTGTAGAATAAACACTTGAAGTAGGAAGGAAGAGTATTACTTTTACACGTCAAAAACACATACTTCATGGCTATTGGCTAGTCGTGAGGTACGTCTTTTCACGTACACAAGTAGCGGCATACAGGGTTCGGTCATCGATGAGCCTCATGTATGACTGACTGTGTTGCTGAGCTGTTGGGTTTTATTTGGGGATGACGGTTAGTGGTGTTGTTTACAGTCTGTTAACTCTATCTGCGTGTTACAATATTATTACCGACAACTCTACTTAAAACATAAATATTATAGATTGTAATGTTATTTCTATTAGCAAAACCCTAAGATTATTTTAAGGGACCACCTGAAGATTGGTCATCCTATTCATATCACTAAAAAGATTAACCACCCTAACGCTTCCTGGGGTTTTGGTTAGGTTAGGTTAGGTTAGGTTGAACATTGAAAGTGAGTCCAACAAGCATTTTACGTTATGTTCCCCTTTCTCACCTCGATCCCGAAATACCAGAGAGACCAACTTGTCGGGACATTCAGGCAATAACTGGAGAAAACCCCTCGCCTCGCCCCCCACACCTCACTTAACTGTGGTCGTGACTAATGTCTCAGCAAACTGCTTCACGTCTTCTGGGAGTGTGAACGACCATCCAGCCGTCCCCAGCCATTCCAGTCCCACGACCCACACCATTATCAGCTGATAGTGGAAAGTGGCCGGGGAGGATGATGAGAACAGTAACCGGGAGGATGATGAGAACAGTGACCAGGAGGATGATGAGAACATTGTCCGGGAAGGATGATGAGAACATTGACCAGGAGGATGATGAGAACAGTAACCAGGAAGGATGATGAGAACAGTAACCAGGAGGATGATGAGAACATTGACCGGGGAGGATGATGAGAACATTGACCAGGAGGATGATGAGAACATTGTTCGGGGAGGATGATGAGAACAGTAACCAGGGAGGATGATGAGAACAGTAACCAGGGAGGATGATGAGAACAGTAACCGGGGAGGATGATGAGAACAGTAACCGGGGAGGATGATGAGAACAGTAACCAGGGAGGATGATGAGAACAGTAACCGGGGAGGATGATGAGAACAGTAACCAGGGAGGATGATGAGAACAGTAACCAGGGAGGATGATGAGAAAAGTAGCGGCGGATGAAGGAAAAATATTTTGTATTACGATAATCACGACTACAATATGGGCAGAAAAAATCGACAACAACTACTTTAGAGGTTGTGGAGAACGGGAGGGGTGTAGTGTTTAAGAGCAGCTAGCCACTCCCAGTAGACGCAATGAACAGCTACTGAGAGTGGCTAGCTGAGGAGACTTACCTTACTAATAGATGACAAGAGAATTACCTTAATATGTTCATGGGAAGTGAGAAGGTTAAAATCAATAGAGGGGGTGAGAGAATGGAAACGGTAAATAATACCCCAATAGACATGTGTCAGTACTTAGTTACACTCTTTTATATCAGTGGCTGAAACATCGAGATTCACAGACACATATATGAAGAATAAGCACTAATATATCCCCACGAACAAGTTTTTAAATGTGCTAATCTTATTAAGAACCTAAACGACGAAACAAGCAACATCACTACTCGAGTGTGTTGGCCATGATGGTGGAGCTGTGTGAGGGGATATAACCTCCCAACGAGGTCACATAACGACAGATGAGGTAACATTACCACAGAGAGTGCCTAGGGTGCCGCAGGGCGTGGCACTCGCTGTCCCATAGTCTAACCTATAAATTTTTTCTGAGACCATTTTCTCGACTCTCTTTGGATTACTGAATACAAATTTTAACCCACAAGAATTCATTTTTTTTTCTTTATTTATATATATTTTTTTAAATCTTGTATCTTAATCGCAAATTTATACGAACAAAAACACATAGAGTTATAGGCTGGTAATATGTCACTCTAAAGGTGGGAAGGAATTGTGAGAATGGCACAAAAAATCGGGTCTTACTCCAATACATATATGGGCGATAAATCTGTTTAATGACATCCAGGGTGGTGAGGAATGTGTGAGGTAGCAACATCTGCCGCCCGGTACAATGGTGTCGACCAGTGGCAGCATCCGGGTGTTACTTTATGTTTCCTACCACACTATATTGGTGGTGTGTTACTTTCTCTTAGTCTATATCTCACTCACTCTTCCCTCCTTTCCTTTATATCACTTGTTTTTTATCTTTTTCTCTCACTCTCTCCATTTCTCTCTCTTTTCCTCTCACTTTTCCATGTCTCTCTCTCTCCTTTCCCCATTCTTTCTCTCACAACAACTTCTTCTTCTTGGCCATATTTAAAATTTGCGCAAAAACACACACCCAAAAATTCATAGTTCATTAACCTCAATATTTTTTAACATAAAATATTTCGATACAGAATATAAAACATCATATCACGGCAGGACAACCTTTTACAGAGTAGTTTTGTGTTAAAATAATACGCACCATTTATACCAACTTGATTTACTCTCAATTATATCTACAAAAAAGATCAGATAAAACAACATGTATCTGTGATGTTTTACGAGTATTTGAATTATATCTTGTGTAGAGGTCAATATAATGAAGAAAATCCTATGTCCTGAAGGTGTTTTATATGGATTTCTATTAAGACAATTCCAATAATATCAAGGTGTGTGTGTGTGTGCGTGTGTGTGTGTGGGCATAAATTTTTCATTCCTTCTCTACACTTAGCCATAAAACCCGTCAAGATTTATCACCGATGAATATTAATCAATGGGAAGGCAAGACTCTAAGTTAATTTTGGTCACACTTATGATTAAATTTCAGATTATATTATGTATTCATTAAAAGACTGAGGGAGAGGGAGAAAGGGGGAGGGGGTGGCAGCACTTCATTAGACCAGGGCTCTCTGCCTCACGCCTGGATCTAGGTAATGAAGATGACGAGAAATTTAAGTCTGATTTTTTAAGACTTAGTTTATTAAATCGAGTTGGGTATCGTAAAATTGGTAAAGGTCTTCCGATAAACTGAGATAATTATGAACTTTGGTTTTATTTAATATGTCTACATTGATCAGATGAAGTTTTAGGAATGTTGATTACTGGGAAGCAAGTAATCAGTGTTATGTCTAACCTTACCTGACCTAACCTAACTTAATTAAATCTAACTCTCACCATCCCCTACCTCTCACCATCTTCCTATTCCTCACCATCCTATTGTCTCTCACCATTGTCTTATATCTCACACGGAAGTTATATGTTACTAAATTTTATATATATATATATATATATATATATATATATATATATATATATATATATATATATATATATATATATATATATATATATATATATATATATGCAAGTAAATCACTGTACTCACCCTGAAGATGTGAATTACACGAAAGCGCTTGGGAACTTCGTGTTTTCTTCTTTCCTGGTGGTTATCAGCATATATATATATATATATATATATATATATATATATATATATATATATATATATATATTGTTTTTTTGTTTTTTTCTCCCGCGTGTGTGTAAGAGGACACTGATCTGCCCACCGAAATAACAGCCTGAAATATTTACTAGTCAACCCACGACACTACAGGGTCGCGGGTCTCACACACACACATAACCTACATACACACACACACACACACACACACACACACACACACACACACACACACACACACACACTCACATAACCTACACACACACACACATAACCTACATACACACACACACACACACACACACACACACACACACACACACACACACATACACACACACACACACACACACACACACATAACCTACACACACACACACACACACACACACACACACACACACACACACACACACACACACACACACACACACACACGTGAAGGTATTGCTACACATGGTTCTTCTGGTCCTCTCTTCACCAAGGTTTCTCTCATTTATAAACAATTCTATAGTCACCATACACTCAACTCTTGTCTCTGTAGGGACAAATTTTTAAATACTTTCAGTACCAGTAAGAGAGGTAATTTTTTGGTTGGTGAATCGTGAAGGTTAGTAAATATTTCTACTGTAATACTATTATAATTATTAGCTACTTCTACTACTATTACTAATATTACTACAACTACTGTTACTGCTACAACAATAACAACAACTAGTACTTCCAGGTAAATACAGACGAATAGATTTAATCCCTTATAATATTTATTTTAATATCTCTTAAACTACCTTGAATTAATTACAACAAAATAATACAAAAATTACTTTTCACAATAATCACATTTTAGAGACGAGAATAACCCGACTGACTAACACTAAAATTAAAACTTGTTTATTAACTCTCGAAGGTTTGTAAGTGCTGGTTAAAAATTGACCACAGAGTTGACCATGTTTAAAAGGCATTTTGCTGTGAGCTGCTAAATTATTTTGGATGTGTTGTGATGAAATCTGTCAACCTGATTTACCTGTGGATAGTTCTCTTGTTAATGTTATTTTGTTAATCATTTTGTCCTCAATTTAGTCATTTATTTCATAGGTGATGAGGAGGATGAGTTTTTTTGTTTCTGAGTACGATGCTAACACCCTATCCACCCTTGAGTACATTGTAGTATGGTGATCAATAAGATATCTTTAACCTCTTGAATACAATGACTTAATCCTATGAGTACGAATTCCTTGCTCTTTTAATACTATGACCTATTTCCTTGAGTACGATGACTGAACTTAAGGTCATCGTATTCAAGTGCTTAAATTAAGGTACTCAGTAGATTGGTAGTAAGACCTTTACTAACGGGATTAAATCATTATACTTAAGAAAATTTTAAATGATTCTATTTAAGGGACAAAGTCATTGTACTGAAAGGGTTAAATTATGGTACTCAAGAGATTAAGTCATCGTACTCAAGGGATGATCTCATCATACTCTATGGCTTACGTCATCATACTCAAGGGTTTACGTCACCATAATACAGTGTTTACGTCATCATACTCTATGGTTTACGTCATCATACTCAAGGGTTACGTCACCATAATACAGTGTTTACGTCATCATACTCTATGGTTTACGTCATCATACTCAAAGGCTTACATCATCATACTTACTGGTTTACGCCATCATACCCCAAGAGTTAATAGTACTACTGCGAATTTTACGTCAGGTGTAAAATTTTGCTCTTAAAAGCCATAAGCCGAATTAAATGTTTCACTACAGTTTCGCCAGTGAGGTGATGTGACCTTGGCCAGGAGTGAAAAATATATCCGTGAAAAAAATCCTCCACTAATATTTCTAATGAACAGAAAACAATGTCACATCGAATCTATTTTTTTTTATCTTATTATTTGTGACTCGTAAAATCTCCCAATATTTTAGATAGATAGATTTTTTAGTACAACTATTTGGTTAATATCCGTAAGTGAAGAAGACATTGAAGCGATCTTTTGTATATAACATTGGCTGAAAGAAGAAACCATTAGATGTTTACTATGTAGGAGTGTTTACATGGTGCTCCTTAGGTGTTAACTTGCTATATGATTACATGAGTGTTTTGTGTTTATATTTTGGTTCTCAAGTGCTCACTTACCGGGACAGTCTGAGGTGACAACACAACACAACACTGGGTCTTAGTGGTGTGGTGTCAGCTGAGGGCAGTGTTGGCTCCCTACTCCACCATTACACACACACACACACACACAACACTGATCCCAAGTGATGTGTGGTTGTGGCCGGTGTTACATCCCTGCTGCTCCCCTCCACCCAATACTCACCTGTAAAAAGAAAGAAAAGAATTAGATTTGGCGTCACTGATGTATTTCAGCAGTGTTGTGTTTAAAGTGTGAGGGGAGAGAACTGGTGTCTAGGAATCTCTCTGTACTTTATCTACATGAGAATACTGTAGTTGTTATTTAGTAATGCAAAATTATAGTACACATGTTGAGAAAAATGGTACAGCAATAGTCAAGCGAACTTTTGTCACCACACTGTAAAGGAAACGTTCAGTATAGCGATAAACGTTCATCATCTACGAAATAGACAACATTAACAACAGCCAATTTGGATACTGCACAATTTGCATATCTTAGTATTACCGGTTTTTACCTGATAGAAGATTTACTCGTGTGAGGGATGTTCTCATATACTGTCTTGTCTTTCTTATCCTTGTCTGCTTACATTCGAATGCGCTGTCCCATATTTGGCTATATTGATATTTTGGATTGTGTTATAGTATATCCTATAAGAGTTCCTTCTCTTATAAATATATGTAAGAGCTCGTCCAGGAAAATGTATGCTTTAATTTCGTTTTTAATATTTTCATTTTTTTCTCACTTCACGAGAAAGTCATTTGTGAATATTTAATCTGCATTAATTTAGAATTTTTCCTTTCTATGCAAATTAATCTTAGAGCTGTCACAGTATTGGTATTTTCCACATTAATTTATCCTCAAATTATTCCTTCGTTAATTCAATATTTTTCTTTCTCCAGTTTTATCGTCTACTGAACTAGACCCAAAATGTTGTCAATATATTAGTCCGTTTATGCCAATTCTTATAACTCCACTGTTCCAATATGCACCAGTGTATGGTGTCAATATATCTTTTAATTCCGTATCTGTTGACCCACATTACACACGGTCACTCAATCATAATGAAGACATATTAAACCTTATTGATAATTTCATTTAATATATTATCTTACCTTCAGTGACATAACAGGACCATTTTATTTTTATTTTTTCATTATGCTAAACGAAATTCTTATGTATGCGAAGGGTATTGCAAATGCCTTGAGAATATTTGCAATTCCTGTGAGGGTTTTCAACAGCGGCGCACGTCACGTTCTCTGGTTATCGACGGCAAGCTGAGGCCTCCGTCCCTTCCCTTGGGAGGGTTTTAGGAGCTGAAGGCTGCGGCAAGACGATGTGGCACAAGCTGACAAACTCGCCTGTATTTTCTGGCGACGTCAGTGGAAGTATGGTACGAGCTGACAGTCCCATGAGTCGTTTCTTACGGTAGTTTTGGCAAGAATTGAAGACGAGGTTTGTTGGTACTTGGTTGGGAAGACGGAAAAATATGCATGAAGGATAAGATAGAGAAAGAGAGACAGAGAATAAATAATTGAGATTAAAATGCGGAGAGAGAGAGAAAACTGGATATGAACAGACAGACAGAGGAAGAATAATAGAGATAGAAATAGATAAAGGAAAAGAGACGGATAAAGAGAAAGAGAGAATGAGAAAATAATATATTTTTTTTACTGCATAAACACTCGTCTTCAACCTTAGGAAAATGTGGCAGTGTTGAAGCAAGTTACTGGTACAATGTTGGCAGGACAAGAGAAGGTGTCCAGGAGGTGATAGTTATGGGGGCAGTTCTGTGAGGAGAGCAAGGCCCACTGGTACACTGAGGCGACAACAATAGGGGCTGGTGGCAGTTGTGGTGACTTGTAGCGTCAGTGGGAATGTGACAATGGTCGACAAACTGGCCGGGAACACTATACGACTCTTAGAACTAGAAAAAAGGGGAGGAAGAACGCTGAGAAGACTTGTTCCCGTTTTCTTTGCTGCGTTGAAACACAAATAGAATAATAAATAAAATCTTAACTTTTTGTGATAGATGTGAATGATAATTTTTGACGTTAAGGAAAAACTAAGAGTATGAAGCACGTTTTTATGTTACCTTCGGATACTGAAAAACAAAACAATAAGTAAATCAAACAGTTTTTCATAATCATACTGAAGAAAAACAGCCTTTTTTTCGTTCAATAAAATTTCAAGATCTAAAGGCACTGATTCGTCTTTTCATACTCCCGAGCCTTAAAAAAAAAACATTGACCATTACAAATGAGGGAACAACAGTCAGAAAATAATATCGACTACTGAACACTGAGGACCGAACGTGTGTTTAATCTTGTTCAGGTGCTGTTCATATCCAAATTACCACTTCGTATAAAATCAAATAATTTTGTTTTTGTTTTTAGCGTGTGATAAATAAGTTACTAAGAAGACCACTAAAGAACACAACATTGTAATCGTATATATGTTGTATCTAGTTTTCTTGGTTAAGTTACTAGTCTCACCACCCACGAACCACCTTACTTGTTTCACTCACCAACACATCCTGATTGAGAAAGTTTGATCAAGTTCGTATAATTTATTACACTATCGGGCGTACGATCAACTTTAACACACCTTTGATTAATTTTTCATCATCTCTCCCCACAAATGGTAATTTTATGCCAGGAAAAGTCTCACTCACTCTTAACATTAACGTGTAAACTGGTCACTGCTTTGATCTGTGAAACACTTGACACTCTCAGCCACGGATTCAGGCAAAGATTACTCCTCCATCTCTTACAGGACTCTCATTGGACTCTCACAAGACTCTCACAGGACTCTCACAGGACTCTCAAAGGACTCTCACTCAGTAGTAAACTCTTAATTTGCCGTGACGTGTAAGTATCTCTTCATATGCCTCTTATACACTCATTATCACTACCTGTGTGCACATAGAAGTAGTAATCACACACACACACACACGCTACTACTACTACTACTACTACTACTTTGCTGTCACTCGGAATCGAGTATGACGATCATCCAGCTATGATGCAATGATATGAGTTATTAGGGATGTCACCTAGGTTGGTGAGTTTTGAGGTGACTAAAGAGGCCGCTACGGGACCCGCAACGTCGTTCACATTCGTTGCACATGTGGAGGGCTCCATCTACTGCGGGAGGGGCGGTACCAGCGTCTTTCCGGCATTGGCGCTTGTCTGCCAAGGTTTGCAGTTTGGCTAACTCGAAAGTATTGACACTTTCTCGTGGATTAATCGACTCCCAGGTGAGGGGGTCGATGTGGCACTTTTTCATGTTTGTCTTAAGACTGTCCTTATACTTTTTCAGTTGCCCGCCACCATTACGTTTACTATTCGTTAGGTGACTGTAAAGTAGCTGCTTTGGCAGTCTACTGTCGCCCATACGGGCAACATGGCCAGTCCAGCGTAGTTGTTCATGGATAATGGTAGCCTCGATGCTCCGACAGTTGGCGTCAGCAAGAAAACTGGCATTTGTTCTATTGTCTTCCTATCGAACACGGAGGAGGGAACATAGACTACGTTGGTGAAAGTTTTCAAGTGCCTTGAGATGCCTCCTGTATGTAACCCATGTCTCACTGCCAAATAGCAAGGTGTGGAGGACTACTGCTCGATATACGTGCGGCTCTGTAGATAATTTCAACTCTCTACAGCTGAAGACACGGTTTCGGAGTCTGCCAAAGGCTTGAGATGCACATCTGATCCGATGCTGAATCTCTTCTTCGATGTCTGCAGTGGTGGACAGGTGGGAGCCGAGATACAGAAAGTGGGTAACATTAGAGAGGGTAGTACCGTTAAGATGGATGGATGGCGTGTGTGTTTGAACCAGGGGCTGGTTAAAAGATAATCTGAGTTTTACGTACGTTCACGTCAAGGCCGAAGTGTGCATACGCATCTGCGTAGGTGTTCAAGATCTCGTGTAGGTCGTGTTCAGTGTGAGCAACAAGGGTGAGACCGTCTGCATATTGAAGTTCAGTAATGGAAGCTGCCGACACCTTTGTTCTTGCCTGGAGTCGTCTTATGTTGAAAAGACTTCCCTTTACCCGGTACTCGATGTTCACCCCGCTGGCTAAATTGGCGCTGGCACGAGTAAGGAAGGCAGCCAAGAAAATGGAAAAGAGAGTTGGTGCCAGTACACACCCTAGTTTAACCCCTGTTTGGATGGGGAAGATCTCAAACTGTGTGCCGTTGTGCAGGACACTGCCGTTTATGCCATCGTGGAGTTGGCTCACAATGGCGATGAATTTTAATGGGCAGCCAAAACGGCTGAGGGTCCACCAGAGGGCTTCCCTGTTCACTGAGTCGAAGGCCTTGGTTAGGTCGATGAAAGCCAGGTACAGGTCACGACGCTGTTCTCTGCACTTTTCCTGTATCAGGCGGGCAGTAAAGATTATGTCAGTGGTGCCACGTGATAGTCTAAAGCCACATTGAGATTCTGGGAAGAAGTTTTCCGCCTCAGGAAGAAGTCTGTTTAGGAGGACTCCGGCGATAATTTTGCCAGCATTAGAGAGCAGCTAGATCCCGCGGTAGTTGCCACAGTCTGACCGGTCTCCCTTGTTCTAATAAATATTGACAATGGAGGCGTCTTTAAGTGCTTGGGAAATTTCCTCCTTTTCCCACAGATTATCCAGGAGTGAGTGGAAACCGCTGGTAAGCAGAGGTCCTCCTGCTTTATACACCTCGGCTGGGATTCCATCAAGTCCTGAGGCTTTTTTATTTTCCATCTGTTTGATGGCAGTAGCTACCTCATCCAGGGATGGAGGATAGCTGAGGTGGGTCAGCTCTGGATGCTGAGGGACCTGCTGGGTAGTCAGGACATCCACATCAGTGTTTCGGTTGAACAGTGAATGGTAGTGCTGTTTCCAGCGTTGAAGGAGGCCTTCGTCGTCTTGAATTATGAAGTTACCATCAGATGAGCAGTCATTGGCCCATAAAATGTTTTAATGGAATTGAAATATTCGCGCATCTTGGGCTGGTCTGCAAGTTTTTGTGCTTCACATGCTTTATTTTTCAGCCAGTCATTCTTTAGATTGCAAAGTTCCCGCTGGGCTGCCGCTTTCTTCTTGCGGAAGGTATCCGCTTTGGTCCGAGACTAAGGGTTGTTCTGCCAGTCAGTAAAAGCAGCACGTTTATCATCAATGAATACATTGATTGCCGGGTCATTTTAAATCAAATCAGTATGGTGTATTCTTTCGATCTGGCCAAGGGTCTCTGTGCAGGTTTTGTCATAACAGTATTAAGAGTATCCCATTCGGCACTGAGATTTGCGTTGTTTGCTGTTGGGTTGTTTATAAGCCCATGTTCGAGCTGCTCTCTGAAAGCGTGTGCTATCGCTGGATCCTCAACACGCTTAGTATTCAAACCTCTTCTAGAGGCTTGCTGCCTTCGCCGTTTTGGGGCAACGTGAAGTGAGAGATTGGATCTGACAAGTCGATGATCACTGTCACAGTGGTCTGAGCCACGCATGGCACGGGTGATGAAAACATCTCGGCGATCTCTTTCTCTGATAATGATGTAGTCAATGAGATGCCAGTGTTTGGATCGTGAGTGTTGCCACGAACCTTTGAGCTTGTCGACCTGCCTAAACAAGCTATTGGTGATAGTGAGGTTGTGTGCAGCACACTTGCTGAGGAGGAGTAGGCCTTTGAGATTACAATTGTCTAGTCCATTTCTTCCTGTGTTTCCCTGCCAACTCCCGGCATTGAAGTCACCAAGGAGCACAACCTTGTCTTCTCTGGGGATAAATGTTAGCATCTCTGCCAACTCCCGGCATTGAAGACACCAAGGAGCACAACCTTGTCTTCTCTGCGGATAAATGTTAGTACTCTGTCGAGTTCGGAGTAAAAGACCTCCTTGATGTCGTCCTCTGCATCCAGTGTTGGAGCGTATGCGCTGATGTAAAGGACACGACGTGAGTGATTCAGTGGAACTCGAAGCGTCATGAGGCGCTCATTTATCCTAATAGGCATTTCAGATACTAAGCCTGTGTAGGACGCGTTGGTAGATGACAAGGCCAACTCCATAAATGCTGTTTCTCTCTGCAGCAGGTTTACCCTTCCAGCAAAAGGTATAGCCAGACCCCCTTTCTGTGAGTTGACCCTCATCTGGGAGCCGGGACTCAGTAATGGCTACTATGTCGATGTTGTACCTAGCCAGCTCTTTTGCAACAAGGGTGGTTCTTCTTTCAGGAGGCTCATTTGTGCCAGTATCCAGGAGAATCCTGACATTCCATGTAGCGACCATAAGAGGTTGTATATTTTGTTTTTGCTTGGATCTGTGATTTTGACTGTGTTTTCGACCGCATAAGGATGACCATACTGGGTGCGGTTGCCCAGTCAGGTTGGGTTTTTAGGCAGGTTATGTTTAGGGCACCTTTCCTAGCCCCCTCCCCGTGTGGGGTGAGCAGAGTGGCTCCTTTTAAGGGCTGCTCAGTCGGACAGACAGGACCGGATTGCACTGCTGCCTAGATCCCAGTGCATAAACGACCATCTTCTCTGTGCCGCCCATGTTCAGAGTTGTGACTAGAGACTCCCGGTAGTCATCTCTGCTTGTCCTCGTCGCCACTCGTCCGTCGCCATAGGTCTTTTGTGGGTATAGGGTTTTGATGATGATCAGAGGTATGATGAGCTGGTTGGTGGCTGCACGTGAGTTGGTTTATGTGGTGAGGCAGGAGCGCAGGCTGCAACCACACATCTTGGCTCACCCTTTTCCTGATCCAGTGGTGCAAGTGTTGCAACGACTGGGGGGAGGGAGAGTTGCAATGGACTGCTGATAGCCCAGTTTGTTGGGTTTCGCCTTAGTAGCCTGTCTATAGTGCATGGCCTTCGTTCGCCGGTGTAGTCGTTAGGTTTCCACGATGATTACCTCTTCCGCCTATACCGCCGTTGGGGTCTTGTTGGAGCTCTGTAAGCATGTCTGCCTGATGCGGGGCTCAACCACAGGTTTTTCATTCGGGGTTTACTCTTGTAGCCTTATACCTGCCAAGGTTAATCCACAAGGTAGTGGGGCAGTGGTTGGTAGGCGATAGGACGTGTCCACATGCCAGTGCGCCTATGCGCCGTCTCTCTGGGGTCCACTGCTACTTCGAGATCCCCTGCTGGTCTAGTCTGGGCCCACTAGGCACCCAGTTGCCGTGTGTTGCCACGAGGAGGCACAGCAGGAGTCTTGATGGTGAAGAGGCTGTGTACTGGCAGGGGAAGACTTAATCAAGTTGCTTCCCTGTTCGCCACGAGGGCTAGCCAGCGGCGGCAGGTGAAAGCGAGAGGGAGCAAGCAGTGCTTGCACCGTAACACTGACCTAATGCTGCCACACGAGACGCATTTCGCCATCCTGTGTGCACACACACACACACACACACACACACACACCACCTTATCGACAGTCTTCCTTACCATCACTAGACTCAATCTATGTGTTAATTAGACGATAGTAGCGAGACACACGGGGTTAACTGTTGACTCTCCGTTAATTATTCAAGTATCCTACGATGGTTCCTTCAATGAGGAATCTAATCCTACGAATCCGAACTTTATAGAGAGAAGTTACCTGAAAGTGGGATCTAAGGATGTCATTTAACTAATTAATGAGACTCTTTAGGTTTACGCATACTTATTATAGGACTCGAGAGGTGGAGATTATGATCCACTATGTCTCTCTCCTCACGGGATAGAGAGAAGGTACCTGAGAGTCACGGTAGTTGAGAGAAGAGACGAATTGTAGGTAGTATATAACAGAATCTATGTATCTAATCGGTAACATATTCTAAGTATGTGTGTGTGTGTGTGTGTGTGTGTGTTTGATAACGTGTATAAATAACAATGAATTATAACCAAACTTGGTAGGGAAGATAAATTTAAAACCCGATCTCAGACGACTTCAGTGATCTAAGTTACCGTCCCTTGAAATTTATTACGGCGCGGCGGATGATTTTGGCGGCCAACTTTAATGGCAAACACCTGTTACTAGTGGAACGCCGAGCAAGTTTATGATAACATTTTTGTTTACTAATACTGTATGCGAGGAATTATTTACAAAGCAAGATGTAAGATGACCTCCCTCCATCCCTCCCGTTATAGCCGAAACTTTCCATCAGTCAAGTCAGGGAAGGCGCGTATAGGGCTGACTAAATAATGAAAAATACAGAATAACATTGACTCGTTGACAGGGTAGTGTGGTGAGGACGGGGTAAAGGGCGGCAGGAAGGGCAGGGTAAGGGCTGACGGAAGGGGGGTAAAGGGGTGACTGGAAGGACGGGTTAAGGGGTGGTAGAAGGGGCGGGCTCACAGGATGAAACACAAACGATTCTGTGATATCCCTCTGAAGCGACCTCCTTCAGATCACTCCCGTAGTCACTGTTTCTCTTTCATTCATCTTCTGTCAACTGATCCCCGTCAACTTCTGTCGAGTAATCTGCAGTTTCTTAAGTTTGGCTGTAGATTCTAAGATCATTTATTTCATTTTTTTTTTTTTTAACTCTGTCATGTTGTGAGATGTTTTGGGACGGGGACAATTAACTTCAGGATGGTAATTGATAATAAATTCCACACACAAAAAAATTAATAATTAATCACATTCCTAATCTAACTTTACAAAATCAGTTACTGGAACATTTTTTCATTAAAATAAACTTGGTCATGGGGGATAAATAGTTTAACTGTCATTACCACAGCTCTCTCGGCGTCTTGGTAACAAACAATCAGAGCTTCGCCTTAATGGCCAATCACACGCAACAATTAACTGCCTCCGAGAAGTTTAATTGTCGCTTAGTTCAGTGGAAGACAAGATGGAGCTCCAGGCCGTCACTTTACTTGTATTTTTTTTTTTTTTTTTTTACAGGGATTAGCCTACCCGGACCCACATCGGGGCCTGGGGGGCGATAATGAAATAATAATAATAATAATAATAATAATAATAATAATAATAATAATAATAATAATAATAATATAGAGCCATAAGGAAATACAAAAATGAAAAAAAAAATCTGGAGTGAGAATCAATATATGTATGTTGTGTTGTCAATGGTAAGAGAAACAATTGAGACCCTGCAATTGTGTGTAAATGAGGCAGAAAGTCAAATCAGCAACCTGGGACTTGGTCACAATTTTCGTGATGCCATATGACAACAGGGTCCACCATTAGACAATATTAATTCATATGTCTCGAATATTTTTCTTTCAAAGTAAATACATTTTCTCTCACCTATATTACCTGTCTCTCTCTGTCTCTCACCTGTCTCTCACCTGTCTCTCACCTTCTGACGGGCTGACTCAAGCTAGACATTGACACGTGTGGCTGACTGACATCTGATCACTCAACTTGGTCTGTTACATGATCTGAACAGGATATTAAGATGCTTGTACATATATCTATACATTATATATACTGAAGAATATACATCTCCCCCCCTCCCCTCATAAGTATAGGACAGGTAGCTACACCCTTTACTACACCTATAATCTCGTCTCCTTTTGCCCTTGTCCGTCACCAAGTAGGTAATAATTTCTTCTTTTATTTGTATTGTTTGTTTATCTTCACACATCCATCCTCTTGGTAATATTAGACCTACGAGAACCCAAAGATCTCCTTGTCACTGTAATACTTATGACACTGTAACATACCTGACACAATATGACACACTATGACACACTCTTATGCCCACATCATCCTCTCCTTGTCGTACTTGACCTTTCTGTGTAGGTGTTATCACTCACTCCCTCTTCACTCTCACTTCCTCACCCCACTTCACTCTCACTTGACCACTCCGTTCCACTCTCACCTTTAAACTCTCTCTCTCTCTCTCTCTCTCTCTCTCTCTCTCTCTCTCTCTCTCTCTCTCTCTCTCTCTCTCTCATCACACGCCATTCTAACTTCTTCTACTCTGTCTCTAAATTCCCTTTCCCACTCCTCTTTCACGTCTTCCCTCTCACTTCACTCACATTCTTCACTGTCACTTCACGTTCACCTCTTGACTCTCACTCACATCTCTCCAATCTCACTTCACCCTCATCTCTTCACTTTCACTCTCACTTCATTCTCACTTCACTCTCACTTCACTTTCACTCTCTCTTCACTCTCATATAAACCTATTTTCTTCACATTTCCCCTTTATTTATTTTTTTCTCGTCTTTTCTTAATTCCTCGCTTCTTTATGTTATTTTTTCATTCTATTTCGTTTTCATTTGACTAGTTTCTGCATTTCTCGTTCTTAAGCTAAACGAGACAGACAGAAAGACAAACCATTAAATTTCAACAAGGATATTTTGTTTTACACTCCAAGGTGGTCATATTTACACGCTGGATAACCCCACATTTACACGCTGGATAACCCCTAACCCCCCAACCATGCACCCACTAACCCCCAACTCCTCACCTCACCCCCTACCGCCAAAGACATCCCAAGGTCCTCTCTATTTAAGCTGAAAGAACCTTTACAACGTGGTTGACTTATTTCAGTTCGATATATAAAAAAAAAGAAAATTTGAATATTTTTTTCTTTACTCGAAGTTAATTTTAGAAAGTTTTAAGAAAAAGTTTTAAGTGCAATATGGAGTGAAATAACAGCTATTGTTGTCATGGAGGAAAATAATAAGCTAAAAAAGTTACGAGACAGTGTTGCTGTAAGAAGGAGAAGAAGGAGAGGAGGAGGAGAAAGAGAGGGAGGGGGAGGGGAGACATGCAGTGAGGATGAGAGAGGTGAAGTGTCGACGAGGAGGAGAGAGAGAGAGAGACGATGAGATGATGCAGAGGAAGAAGAGGAGAGGGGAGAGAGATAGGGATGAGATACAAGAAGGAAGAGAAGGGGAAGGGGGAGAAGCAGAGATAGATACAGAGGCAGAGGGATTAACAGAGAGAAACGAAAGAGAGCAGAAAGTAAAATAAAGGTCTAGTTAGGGGGAGAAGAAGGAGGAGGGATGAGGAAAAAATAAGAGAAAGAGAGAGAGAGTGAGAGAGGGTGTGTGTGAGTGAGTGAGTGTGAGAGAGAAAAGGGGGAAGGGCCCTGCCAGAGGTGAAAAGAGAATCAGACTTACTAATGTAATTCTCCCTCTCAATTTCATCTTCTTCTCTCGTTCTCCACACCTCTCCTTTCTTCCCGTCTATATTCCTTCCTCTCCTCTTCCTATTCACCTGTAACTATCTCACTTTCCTCTCTCCGTTTTTCTATCTACTACGTCATTGCTTTCTTTGAGTCTTTTTCCTATTAATTTCTATTTTCATTTCTCTTCTCTTTCATTCTCAGATATTCTTCCCTGTGTCTCATCTTTCAATACCATGTTTCTTCAGTATCTGTATCTCACTGTTTTCTTACCTATTTCCTCTTCTTCTCCTTTACTTGTCTTATCCCTATTACACATTTCTCTCATTAATATTTTCATCCATTCATTAATATTTTTCCATCTTTCTTTCCTTTTACTTCACTTTCTTATCTTTTTCTTTCGTTTAATACTTTTGGTCTTCTTTAGCAATTACCTTAACTTTCCTACCATCATTTTCTCTCTTGTTTCTCCTTTGCACATCCTCTCTCTCTCTCTCTCTCTCTCTCTCTCTCTCTCTCTCTCTCTCTCTCTCTCTCTCTCTTTTACAAAATCTGAACTTTCTCACAGATTTTGTTATATTTCCTTTTCTCTCTCTCCTTTTTTCCTTTCCAAGTCTTTTCATTTCGTCTTATTTTTTCCTTACTTCTTCAACTTTCCTAACCAGGTTTTCTCTCCCCTCTCTCCTCTCCACGTCTTCTATCTTTCCCTCCTGAGATTTTTCATAATGTTTTTATTTTCATTCTTCCTTATTCCCATATTTTTCCTTGTCGTTAGTTTTTTCACGGGATTTCAACTTTCTAATCTCCTTTATCTTTTCCATTTATTTTTCCTTTCTACATCTCCTCAATTTGTCTTTATGCATTAATTCTTACCTTCTTCATTTCCTCATTCTCGTCTTTCTCTCGATATTCCTAACTGGATCTATTTTTTTTTTTTACTTTTTTATTATTTTCCATTTTCCTTATTCGTCTTTCCAAGTCTGTGTTTTCTCCACCATTCTTCCATTCTCTCTTTCTTCCACTCTGCACGACTAAGCAAATTGGCCTCAGAATTTCAGTGGTGACTTAATAATATGTGTTATTTTATGTATATATATATATCATGTGTTTAAATATACTACTATAAACATCTATTAACATTAAACAAGTAATTTATATGTTTTTGTTTTGTTTTTGAAAGTCGTACATAAATTAAGAATTTTTGTTGTTGTATTTGTTTTTTGTTGTTTCTAGGTGATGTCTCATTTAATTTGATATGACTATTGATGTTTTGAGAGATAAGATACAAGGAGATAAATGTGAGAATGAGAAAGTAATGGGAATAAATAGAGTTAGAGGAATTAGAAAAAAAGGTGATGATAAGAGATGACGTAACGGATGAAGGATGGAGAGAGAGGAATGAATAAAAGATGTAGAGAGTTTATAAAGAATAGGAAGAAGAATATACGCGAAGAATGAATAATTCTTAATAATCAGACGACAACGGTGAAATATACGAGCAAAAGCAAGACACACACACACACACACACACACACACACACACACACACGCACTTCAGAGACAACTTAGTGAGCTTCAGCTACTTTATGTTCGCTCTGCCACACTAAGGCGAGATTCCAGGGTTCACTTTACACTAATTATGAAGTTTTTTCCTCAACACCTTTGACATTTACTCACTAAGCTGTTGGTCTCAAGCTTAGGGTCCTGAAATTAACGTCCTGTCTTTAGAGTCCTAAGGTTATAGTCTTTGATGTCGGGGTCTTGAAGTTGGAGTCTTTAAGCATGGGGTCCTGAAGTTGGGGTCTTAGAGCATAGGGTCCTGAAAAGGGGGTGTTTGAGCATGGGGTACTGAAATTGGGGTCTTTGATCTTGGGGCCCTAAAATTGGGGTGTTTGAGCATGGGGTACTGAAATTGGGGTCTTTGATCTTGGGGCCCTGAAATTGGGGTCTTTGAGCATGGGGTACTGAAATTGGGGTCTTTGATCTTGGGGTCCTGAAATTGGGGTCTTTGAGCATGGGGTCCGTATCTTGGGGTTCTAATCTAATCTAGAGGTGTTATATGCCTGGGGTCTAAAACTGTGATCAAAAGCTTGTTGTCCTGAAACTGGGGACGAAAACCTTAATCATCTAGAACATGTTTATTGTTGTTATTGTTCTCTGTTCATAAACCAAATAAACCATCCTCAGTGAACACAATAACTTAAACACGACTTAAACCTCACATTAGTCTCTCTGTTATCCCAATTAGTAGTTCATTTCCAATATTTCTTTTCCTTTACAATATTACCTCCCAAAAATGTTATATATTAATCATTTTAAATATATTTTATTCCCCTGTCATTAAAAAAACAAACAAAGAAAAATAGATGTTGAGTGATATATAAAAACATCATGAATATTTTAAAAGCTTTAAAAATATATATACCACATATATCTCTGTTTTATATTAATGCATAGAGTTGACGGTGAGTGATAATGTTTTTGTTTTTTGTTTTTGTTTTCAATTCATTATGTAGGTCCAGAGACAAGTACAAGGCGATTATATGTCGATCATGGTGATGGCGGAGTAAACAGTGTGACAGGTTTGTAACTCACTGGTGATGGTTATGACAACACACTTTGTAAACATGGTCAGCGTCTCCTAGTGATCGTCTCAGAGGAGGTAGAGGGGAGGGGGAGGAGGAGGGGGAGGAGGGGGAGGGGGAGGGGGAGATCAATACTGACACTAGGAAGTCTTGTACTCTGTCAGTCATTTTATGTGTGTGAGACGAAGGTGAGAGTCCAGGAAAGATGGTGCATATTTTTTTCTGTATCATTTTATGTATCTGTCTGTCTGTGTATTTATATCAAGCCGACTTTTAAGATACGCTGTTTAAAGACTTATCTAAACATATTCTTGTTCAAACAGACACAGATACAAAACTTACAGAAATATCACCTGAGTTCTACTGACGATTGATTTTAACGCACTGAGAAGCGCGTACACACACACACACACACACTCACACACACACACACACACACACACACACACACACACAACAGTTATATAGTGCAGTATTCCTGCTTAGGAAACTGATAAGAAATTTGTTTAATCCTGTTGATCTTAACCCCAGACGAGGGTGGTAATGAGGAGGATAAGTAAAGGTGGTTCAGGTAACAGGTGTTTCATCATCATAATAGAGTTGGTTCAGGTAACAGGTGTTTCATTACCATAATAGAGTTGGTTCAGGTAACAGGTGTTTCATCATCATAATAGAGTTGGTTCAGGTAACAGGTGTTTCATCATCATAATAGAGTTGGTTCAGGTAACAGGTGTTTCATTACCATACTAGAGTTGGTTCAGGTAACACACACACCTGCGTTTCATTACCATACCATTAAGCTACGAGAGTTTCCCCTCCTCTGCCAGAGACAGAATACATCAGTCAGATATATACATGTTCAGTGTGGCAACAGCCAGTCTTGCACAGACGTCAGCTGAGCAGTGAGGTGAGAAGACGCATGCCGCAGTTACTCCCGACCCACGTGCTTTCACTTGCTCAGTCGGCGCCTGGCCAGACTTACTGTCGCCACACACGCCACTCTCACTTTGACGTGGCTATCTCGTCTCTGTTGAATTAACTTGATTGTTTCTCTGTGTTTTATGCTCATATTTCTTAGTGCCCTCACCGATTCTCCCAGTATTAACGAACCCTGCGGGAACTGTCGTTAGGACAGGCCACAAAGGGGCCCCTTAGAGGGGTGTGAGCTGGGCCGGTGAGTTTAGCTGATAGGGTAGAGTAGGCTCCTCCTTTTTTGGGGGTCCTGTTGCAAAACCAGAGTCACTAACCTACGACCACCGTTGGAGGGGGAGGGGGTGGGTTGGCTACGGCACTGGTCCTAGGACAACAAGGAACTAGGTAGGTGTAGTGAGCCTTCACTGTCAATTTATTGATTTAAGACGAGCGAGAGAGACGTAACCAATGGAAGGAAAGTGCCACAAGAGGCCTCAGAAGGAAAACAACATCTCCGACATAGACAATATGTCCCCAGCAATCACCCCGTGGCAGAACCACCCGCCTTCGCGATTCCGACTGTGATGAAGTACAAGATTCCCAAAGAAACGGAATTCAACCATGCATACGAGGTAGTGGTAGCACTGGAACTAGAATACAAGAACATCAAGTTCAGTGTGAAGCCCAATCTAGTTGGAGACTTGATACTTTCCCCCCAAGACCACAACACAGCCAAGATCCTCAGCGAGGTCAGCAATATCAACGGGAAGACGGTCAAGATAATACCATTAGATCTCGAGGAGAAAACAACCAGAATGGTCCTACTATGATATCCTCTGGAACTACCTGTAGAAGTCACCATAAGACATCCAAAAGTGACCAAGGCAGAGCGCTGTGTTACGAGTCAGGACAAAGCACAGACAAGGCAAGTGCTGGTGGACATCAAGGGGACAGTCCCAGAGGAGGTAGACCTACTGTAGGCAACTGGGGGACTTACATGTTGCGTCCCTTTGTCCCAGAACCACTACGATGCTACAAATGTCAGGAATTTGGACATCACCAATCCAGGTGCCACAAAAAAGTGAGATGTGGCATCTGCAGCCAAAGCCACAAGACAGCAATGTGTATTCAAAAACACAAGGAAGGAGCCACCACGACAGCCAAGTGCCCAAATTGTGGAAAGAAACATCACGCTTGGAGCACATCATGCCCAAAGAGGAGAGAGCGGATGAAAGTTGCAATGGCAAAAATTCAACCACAAAACACAACAGAAGCACCTCATAGCACATTCGTGTTGGGTCAACAGCGACAGAAAACAGTCAACCCAACACCCACTCCGCCCCAACTGTCAGAGGATTCCTTCCCTGCACTTCCTCCACCAGGCTACAGGGCAAAATTGAAGACACCGGGACAAAATCAGTCCATGCAGGAAACCATGACAAATCAGTGTACTCCACAACTGCAGCTCCAGAGCTGTGTAGCAGTA